>VTPC01083482.1:0-11355 GCA_011009095.1 Ignelater luminosus | reverse complement strand
ACAGACGCTGCTGCCTGTTGGTCGCGAGAGGTATTTTATTTCCCCCCTATCTTGTACTTCTATCAAGCGTTTCCTATCCGCCACCTGAGGACGCACCCTCAAGGGGTTACATGCTCCCCCGATAGGGCATACTATATAATGGCTACCAGAAAATAACAAAAAATATTTTTTCCTTTTTCCAAAATTTTGCAAATGAGTGGTTAAAACCTTACTACCACCAGGAATACTAAAGAAACAAATGTTACATATCATCGTTTATTACAGAAAACTGAATACATATTTTTATAAACTTTTTGAACAAAATAGTATGCTGATCTGATTTGGCTTGACAAAGTACTACAATATAAATACCTAATACGAACATGGCACACATTATAGTTATGTAACAACTCCACAATTTACTTAACTAGCCGAGGTAGAAGAGTGCATGCGCCTGCGTTTTATGAGTAAAAAAAAAGAATGACCTGTATAGGGTGTAGTAGTGTAAGCAAGCGCGTATGTATGATATGACGCAATGTGTGTGCGCATTAATTACATTCAGCTTTCATTATTATAATAAAATTTGTTCATTTTACTTTTATAATATTATTATTGTTCTGTTTTTTTGAGTTCTAAGTTGTGTTATGTTTGATTACGTTCATTAAATTCTAAAACAAATAAATGTGTTGTGCTTCTTTTCATTGAATAAATAAAGGAGTCTTCAAATTCTTCAACAGCAGAATCCACACAATAAAATTTATCTTTTTAAGAATAGGAAATAAAAAAATCCTACAGTTATTAATTTGTTATTTACTGTGGAACGCTAGGAAACAGCTTTGTTTTTCATTCAAGCACAATCCTACCTGACAAGTTGTACACTGCCATTCTAAGAGGTGGGGTGTGCACATCTACGTGATGTAGATTTAGTTGGTAAATGGGCTGCTTGGTGATACTTTTGTTATAAAGGTATTTGTGGTTTGAATCTTTTAAATCTTGTGATCTGCTTCTATCAAACCATTTGCGACAAGCAATCTATGTAAATGTCTTCAGGTTAAAATTTGTTTTATTTTCCGGGGTTCTCTGCGTGTCTAGAGCATACGCATTGACAGTGGTAATGTCAATAAAGTACCAAGCGAGACGATAGTATCGTTACTTTGATTCTTGGTCAATTTCATAGAAAGATTTTATCATGTCGACTTTATCAACGTGTCCCATGTGTTTATTAGAGCCTCCAAAAGCTGTGGACACTTGACTGGCTTGACGTTGCCATTATTTTTCTTCTGTTCACAGTAGTAGCGCTACGCTAGTAGAGTCATGGAAGTTACTTAGAGAATGTACAGCATTTCTGTCCATCCACGTCCGACACACTATTCTATCCTTAGTGGCCCTAAAGTCACTAGCTCTTCGTTTTAGTTGTTTGCTCTCTATAGTCCCACAAGAATAGATCCTTATGTCTAAAAGGTCTTTCTGTAGCTGGGCAGTATTGAAGAAATTGTCGAAATAAATTTTATGAAACTTATTTTACAATACTCTTCGTCAGGTCTTTAATATCTCTAGGATCTAGATTGTTCTCGTTGGCATCTGAAACTTTGCCAGTATAAATCTGAAATTGACATACGTAGCCATATTCATCGACAGCTTGAGGGGCATGTATTAGTGCAACATCATTGACTCATCAAGAAATTGACATTCAGCAGGCTTATACCATTCTGTAAAAGATTTTCTTAAAGCATCCTATAAAGGACGTACTTTGTAGAGCTTGTCGAATCCGGGTTCTCCTCTTATTGGTTTGTAAAACATTGTTGTTGATGTGAATATTGCCCAGAAGCCACAAAAATCTTTCTCTTGACATCAAGGAGCTGATAAAGGGGTTACGTAACTCAAACTTAGATGACCAATAATTTTTATAACTTGGTATAACTGTAATTCCCGTAAGAATACTTATAGCTACAAAAAGTTTCATTTCTGCAGCAGACATTGGAGTAAATGCATTTCCATTACCACCACTCTGTTGAGTCGGCGGAAGTTTCTGCCGTATTTGGAATATTTTAGACCAGACAAAGTTTCCTTTGATTATTTGTTTCCGCACTTTCAAAAGAAACAGTTCGTCCTCATCTTCACTTCACTTAGTGCATCTACGTCAGCATTTTCGGTAACACTATTTTTATGTTGAAGCAGTACTTCCATATTTCCAGTGTCAAATAAATCTTGTACTGGCTGTACGTCTATATTTTTGTTATTTGGTTCGTCTTCAGAAGCAAGCAAGCAAGGACTCACCGTCTGAAAGTATTTTATCGAGTAGAAAGTCAGATTTTTCAATTCGCATACTCTCCAACTCAGCAAATGTTCAAACGCTCTTTTCTAGTAAACAAATAGTACTTAAAAATCCTAGTGGTTTCCAGATGTAACCCCATTATTAAAATCCAAAATATCAACACCAAACGTATAATAAATAAATAAATTTAATGAAAGAATTAAAACATACACCTTATATAATTAGTTAGTGCATACACTTACCTGATATAGTGAGAAATAATAAATAAAACGCAAGAACAATACAAGCGCGTGCTAAGCTTCAACATAACCTATCTTCAGATGCTTATTACAGCTGCAAACCGAAGATTCGGCGAAATCTTCAATGCTAACAATCTAGATGGCACTCCTGCACACATGAATAAAGAGTGGTAAAGCACCACAACTACCAGTCTGATAGTAATAAATTTTTGCATGTGGAGCTAAGAGGTGTAACCACTAGTCTCTAAAATGTAACGAAAGAACGTCCTTTGAGCTCGAATGACCTTGAAGATAGATATTCTATTCTTTTTAGTACTAGCTTATGCGGAAATACGTATGCCAAAGGCAATAAAACATAGAACTTAATTATAAGTAACAATGTTATAGAAAAGTGCAAACTATGAATTGCTGGGTGCGGACTGATCGATTCTTCTAGAGCTGCTGCTTCATTCTCCAACTCTGTGAAATCGTGTAAATGCTGTTGCTTCAAGTTTAGTACACTACCAATTGGTTTATAGTCATTAATACTTACGGTGAAATTTTCGGAAGTATTTTCAAATGTTTGTTCGTTGATTATTATTTTGTACTTGATTTTTGAACATATTAGGGCACTATCTTTTACACTGATGTCTATTACGGCACTTCTTGGTTATTGTTAAATTAGATCTGCATTATAACACCCCCTACCCATTATTTACCTTTACCTTCGTCGTATTTATTTATGATGTTATATTGTTTTTCGTTCTTAGCTAAAATATTACTTTTAATAATTTTTATGCTGTTACCGAAAAGGTATTGACATATTGTGGATTTGAATTACGATTTCTTGTCTACAAAATAAATACCATGTTGCGAGGGGACACGCGACCGGACAAAATGAATAACATTACAAACAAAGAAAACAAAGAAAACAATACGCAAGAAGGAAAACAAGATAGTAAACAAGAAGAGCAGTTTGCTTTCGAGAGGAGTAGCAGACTTTTAAGGTCACCAGTTAGCCAGAGATCTCACTCAATAGCTGGTGCCGAGATAATGGAGTATATGTCGACACCTGCGACAAGCGGTGAATGGCGACAGGAAAGAAAAAGAAGAAGGAAAGAAACGCCTAAAGATGAAAAAACGGAAAAAGACACACAAAAAGTAACCTGGGAAGAAAACCTTGCCAAATACGAAGCAATTATTAATAAGGTCGGGGAATCTATAGCATACCTAGACCGTATGGTTAGAGACAATATTACTACTAAAAAAGAAATTAAAGGGTCGGCATGCAAACTCAAGACACTCATGGGGTACATAAAAACAGTAGATCTAAAGGAGCTCATCTCAGAAGCGACACGAACAGAAGTCGAACAACAGAAGGATAAGAAAACAGAAATAAAGAAGAACATATCAACACAAAAATAGATAAGTTAAGCTAAGACAGAATTATTAACAAGACAGAGGAAAAAATATTTGATCTACTAGAAGATAGATGGCCGAACACAACATATAAGGCGAGCGAAGTCGTAAATGGCGGCGTGAAACAAAAACCAAAGACAGAGACATAGTAATTACCACTAATAGCTAAGATGATGGAAATAACCAATTGATCAATAGACTAGACAAACTATACCCACAAATAAAGAGTATCCTAGACAGGGATTTGATAAAATTAGGTGAAGTAGTACAGCTAACAAATAATAGCTCGATTACACGTAAAGACGGCACAACGGAAACGACAAGCAAGAACATCTACATGACGGGTATAGGTGAGCAAAAAAACCGAAGAGATAAATTAAAGAAATTCTGAGGGCACTAAGCGAAATAAAAAATGCCACAAAGAGCAAAGGCAAAAAGGACATGATCGTCGTGTGTACCCAAGAGAAGTACTTTGCAGTAAATAGGAAAATAACTGAATTGGTATTCGGGGAGTTAAACTATAAAATAGCCATACATGCCAGAAAGCAGATGGCACGAGTACAAGGTACAAACAAAACGTCCAGGAAGGAAGAAACCGGCAACAAAAAATTGTGAAATCCAAAGAAGATGGGAAAACATACGCCAACATGTTGAAGGACATGAAGACAAATATCGACATAGAACAATTAAAAGTGCGGGTCAATAGTATCAGTAAAACCAAAGAAAGACATGTCGAATTAAAACACACAAACAGGTAAGAGGCAACCAGCGCACAATTACAACTAGAAGTCGAAAAAAAAACTAAAGGACAAGTTAACCGTAGAAACTACAAAAAAGCTAAGATCTAGTGATAATGGATGTGGAAGACACAATCACTGAAGAAGAGGTAATGTATCACAAAAAAAGCTAGGGACGTCTATAAAAATAAAAGATATTAATGTGGCAATCAAGGATAAAGCCAACAGCAGGGGGCAGAAGTATGCCAAAATAAATGCACCCACAACGACGGCAAATCGAATTCTGCAAACGGGTAAAATTAAAATAGGATGGACGCAGTGCAGAGTCGTGGAAAGGCTAGCACCTGTAAAGTGCTACAAATGCCATAGGTACGGACATTTTGCCAGTGGATGCAAAGAAAAATAACCAATGTATTGGAGATCCATAGCTTAAGGTTAACAAAAAATCAAACACTTAAGGAAGTACTTTTATTTAAACCATCGAAAAACAAATAATGACTGGCAAATACCTAAAAGAAACTCACAAGGAAAATTGAAAAATTCAAAGAAACGCATTGAGAAAGACTCTGCAAAGAAATTGACAATGACAGATGGGGTAGAGGATATAAAATAGTTACGAAGCACATCAAAACAAAAAATAGCAGAACCAACAGATCGTTGGAAAAGATGCAGGCGATCTGCGACAAACTTTTCCCCACTCAAGTAGAACAAGCCTTGACCCAATCAGAAGGGAATGACATTAAACCAGTGCAAACTGAGAAACTAGAAAAAATCAGAACAAATAAAAAATAAAAAAGCCCCCGGAAGTAATAAAAATTATCATCCAAAAAGAGCCGTGCTTGCTAAAAAACATATTTAATAAACTATTAGCGGAGGGAATGTTCCCTCACCAATGGAAGTGGAATTCTTTTTTTTTCATAATTATCTAAATGATAACGTTTGCGATTTTTGTTTAAGAAATGAGCACTTGATTTATGTTAATGTTGACTGGCATGTTGTGTGTTCTAAATCTTCTATTTAACGGGTTTAAGATTTAATGAGTTGAGTTCAAAGAAAAAAGGAATTTTCACATTATTGAGATAGAAATATTACTTCTTGTTTATCTGTAAACAGATTGTAATAAAAATTGGATTAAAAATTGATTTCTAAGACTTGTTGATCGTAGTCGATTCTTGCATCTAAATCTTCTAGATCTTTGCTAATTATTAATACATCAAGCGTATCTTGTCATTTGAATACATGAAATTCTATATTGGGAGGGTATGATACGATAATTTGATTAATGTTCTTAACGGTGAAATGTTTTTGAAAGGAATGGTTTTGAAAATAGCTGTTGGCAACTTCTGGATTCATTATCGAATTAGAGGTACCAATATCGATTAGTACTTTAAGGCTGAATTTGAGAATGGTAATGAAAGGTAAATGTGGTTTGCTAAAAAACGCATTTAGATCGAGCTTGATTCCGGGACTGATGTACAAAAATGCTCGTTTTGGTCTATATTATTTCCTTACAAAAAGGTGTTTTCTCGGAATCATACCCAGAAGAATGTTCGGCAAATTTCGAATGATCTTGATTATAATCGGGGTCTTTCTTCATGTTGGGTAACTCCTCAAAGATAAAGCTTTTGGGGCCAGTTGGTTGGCTGTAGTTGGTTCGAGTTTTTATTGGACCTAAAAGGGTTTTGGGTACAAACAAACATGCAGGTCGATTTAAATTCTTGTTTTTTATTAGTGAATCAAGAATCAGTTAAAGATTGATACTAGAGTCTTGTTTGAGTATTGCAGGATTGTTTATTATTATTATTATTCTGTATATTAGATAGTAAAACTGCTCTAAAATTTAGATAAAATCGTGTTATGGAACTCGAAAGGGTTGATTCGAAGGAAATGATGGTCTTTGTGAGCGTGTGGGTTTAATTTAATGAATTTGTCTCTAGTTCTTTGAAGAGTTTTTCCGTATAAATTCAAGAAATTAACTTGCTATTGGTAATTGTCATAATTTCTTAAGCATGTTAGAGCATCTTCTAATAAATTTATCGTTTTTGTGGAAATATAAAAACGATAAGGTTTTAAGTAATTTTGTGCTCGCGGCCTATACATTTTGTTTTTGTAATTTTTCTCTATCTGCCTTTTGCACAGTTAAAAACCCTTTAGTGGGTGAAATTTTTCTGGCTTGGTCTAGTTGAGATTTCTTGTACGAATCTGTAGCACTTGGCAAAGATGATCTAAAGCCTTTAAATTCTGAAGAACAAACAGTTAATGCTATTAAGAAAATAAAACTTTGTAATTGTCGGAGGTGCTTATCAGAACATTTACCAAATAAATGCGCAGCTTACAGAAAGACATGCCCCATTTCTCACAAGAAAGGCCATTTTGCAAAGGCATGCTATAGTAACAAACAAGTATCAGAAGTTAAGAATGATAAACAAGAACACGGACAAAAAGAAAAAGATTGTGAGATTTGTATAGCACGCAACTGGAGAAGATGAAAAGAAAATTTTTAGTAAAGAGGTTTTCATTAATGTATGTAGTGCTGGACTTTGTGAATCTTGGTATAAAGATATGTTAAGTTTCCGATAAACCAGTTAGATTTAAGTTAGGTTCTAGTTCTTTCATTAGTATTCTACCTCTTTATATTTATAATTAAGTTAACAATTTTGTGAAATTTTTAGTTGTAGATTTCAAGGTTGAACTATTATATTACTTAGTCTAGATAATTTCCTGAAGTACTACCACGTCTACATGGTTCTGCTGCCAATAGAAATGAAAATTGAATGGTATCTTCGTCGTAAACCCCACCATATCCAACCAACTTCGACCGAAAAGACTTCCAGAGGGGGGTCTAAAATGGCCATCCGCCTTCAGTGGGAAAATAATATTCACTTACTTGCTTGCTTCATACCCACCCTTAAATTTAGAGAGAGATGTGTTTTTTCGGTACATCTCCGGAAGGAAACGGCACATCGAGCTGACCTTATTCAGCATAGTAGCCAAGTCTGAACAATGTTTGACTGTGTTTTCATTTATTTTGTAAAATTGAGTCTTCACTACCTTTGAAAAACTTCTTTCTTTCATTGGATACCTTAAATTACTACCTACGAAAAAGCTTTGTCATTTTTATAAAAAGTGAAGGAAACTACTATTTTAAAACAATTAGAGGTAGTTTGATAAACTAATGTCTACTGATAGTTTTTGATAAAACAAATCCTATATGCCAGTCAATATCGACATAAGCCATCGCAGAAATTAGAGTAGTTCTGATTTTTTAATATGTTGTTAGGACCCCTACGGGTAGTATAAATCCAGATTTACAACCCCGAAATACCTGTGCTCCCTGCGTAGTGGACAAAAAACTGCGAAATTTTTGCACTTGTTTTGGTTGTTTGATCATATCTCCTAAACTATGCACGATACGGCTTTCCAAAAACAGAACGTGTACTTCCAGAAAAGTGACAGAAGTGGGTCTAGGTGCATCCATTTTCCCACCACCTCATTCGCCTATGGAGATCTTGAATACCCACAAAGATTCGCGCTATTTTTCACGCCTTCAGTGTCTGTGACACTATCTCTGTCCTATTCTGGCAGGGGAAGACAAAATGGTGCGGCATTTTTCAGAAAAACCCCCACTTGATAGAGTGGCAAAAATATTTTTGCAACCAAATTCCAGCCAGGAGGCGATAGCCACA
This sequence comes from Ignelater luminosus, assembly GCA_011009095.1. Classification (NCBI taxonomy): domain Eukaryota; kingdom Metazoa; phylum Arthropoda; class Insecta; order Coleoptera; family Elateridae; genus Ignelater; species Ignelater luminosus. The sequence goes on along the minus strand of VTPC01083482.1, from coordinate 3,041 downwards.
CCTGGTGAGAAGCTCGTGGCTATCTATGGAGGAGATAACGCCGAGTCTTTAAACAGCCTCTTTTACACGTGCTTCAAGTCAGCAGCCACAGCCAAAGTAAACTTTGCTCGCCTCCCCCCCACCAAAGACGCTGCAAAGTACCATGCATTTCGCATTTACTATCGAGCACAGAAATGCTTAGAGGTGGAAAAAACCTAAACGACTGGAGTTGGTCTACCAGCGGTCTAGCACTACTCACCATTACTGCGACAATAGCCCTAGCCTCTCAATCGCTCCTGAAAAAGCTGTCGTGCAAGCGCAAAAAAGGGTGCTCTGGAGCCTGTACTTGCCTAAAAGCGAGTCTAACATGTTCGGCACTGTAGGTTTTGCAAAGGCCAGTCTTGCGCCAATCGTGCGCCGATCGATATGGACGACAACGACGACGACGAAGATTGCAGAATAACAGAAACAGTTATTGAGCAGAACCAATAAATCCACATCTTCCCCAATCACTATGACATTTTCATAGGATGAACTCTTAGAGAGAGCAGTCTTGACGATATCTGCGTCAGCGTCTTCTGCAGACTGTTTGGTTTCAATCTTTTGTTAATTGAACTCAGTGCCGAGCATTTCAATCAGACTGCGGTTGTTTTGGTCATTGGCAAGTACTTTTTCTTGGGGTACTATAATGAGTGTCAACTTTTTAAACTGTATTACACTGGTATGTTTAGCTGTTTAGATGTTTAGCTACATCTTCTGGATACTCGTCGAAAACCACTGCAACATTTCTCTCAAAATGGTTGAACATGTAGCTGATGCCAAAATTGCTCTGGCTGAGTCATTGCGATTCGAGACAACCTTGTGGATCAGATAACCACCATTCACCACAAAGGACGTTGTGTTACCTGCGATGATGTTGTCAGGGAGTGGAGTGAACGACGAGTTGAAGGATAACTTTGTTCCTTTTTGCACCCCCCCTTCAGTGAAAAGTGACAATGGGTATGGTGCGAGCTCATACTCAAAGTGTTCCTTTAATTGATCATATGATTGTTTGGTGATGCAGGGAGATCGTAAGAGTGTCAACATCAACTTTCTTATTGACCACTTTCACTGAGCTGGTGATGGTTGGCAAGGTGTTCGGTTTTTCCTTCCGTTTAAGTTTTACCATCTCAAACGTGATACCAACAATTTGCTTCACGCCTTAAGCTCCCAGTTCTTAGATCAAGTGGCAGTTGATCTCAGCACTTCCAACAATTTCACTAGCAATGGAAAGTAGGTGGTCAGTCACTGGGAATGGGGGGTGGGTACTCAACCACGTCTTTAGAAGAAAGAGAACAATATCTTTCTATTGGAATTAATTCTTTATAATTTAGTATTTTTCTATTTCCTTCAGACAATTTTAGCAATAAATCAGGGCTTATCGAGCGATAAAGTCTAGGAAATAAAAATTCATTTAGCAAGAGTATTTTGGTATTTGGCCACTTTCGAGAAAACTACTTGGCCCACGAGCACCGTCTTGCGCCTGAATTAAAGCTAATTAAATTTCCTAAAAATTCTTGCCGATAGCTTTTATGTAGGACAAGTCTTTTTGCCAATATTTAGCTCCAAACATAACCGTAACGAAAAAACGTCACCTTTTGTAAGAAATTGCCAGTATTTGAAAAGTCGTATTTCAGTAACGAATGGACGTACAGAGACCATTTCAATTTCAAGTTGTGGCAAATGTAATCTGCAGTACAAAAGATATAAATAACAGTTTCGGTAGAACGCATAGTTTAGGCGATATGATTAATAAACCAAGACAAGCTTTTTGGCCATTATGCAGGTAGCACAGGTTTTTCGGGGTTGCAAATCTGGATTTATACTACTCATAGGTATCCTAACAACATATTAAAAAATTAGAACTACCTTAATTTTTGCGATGTTTGTCTTTTTTATGTCGATATTGACTGGCCTACTACTAAAGTTTATGATATTCATGTTCTATCTGCATTAAAACAAGTGGGTACCTTGTAAGTGCTGTTATGATTTGCAGGAAATAAAAGAGAATACAGCAAAGTCATGCGAGATTTTAAATAAATCTTACTCAATTATTTAATAACAGAACAACATAGATATATAATATCAGAACTAAAATACGCCCTTATTGTTAATTACTTCACTATAATATACTTATAATGTACTGCAGGGTTATATTATAGAGAGTCCGAACCACATGAAATGTTAACGGAAATTAATCATTTACATTTGAGCATAACTAGAACTTAATTGATACACAGGTAATTATATGTACGATTGCATAGTTTCAGTTATTGGCGAATTTGCGTCAATACATTTATTACAGTTGCAACAATTAATTGCAACATTAAATACCGGTCCAAATTAAAATTAATTATTGCTAATAAGTGCTAATAATTTTTTGTGTAGTATCTACCCATATAATGATTAAAGAAATTTTAAATGGCCTTATCAATGATGTATCCTTAAGAATAAGAGACTCTTTACTTGTACAGATTGTGAGGTTCACAAGCAAATAGGAGAGGTTTCAGAAGATTGAACGATGAATTTAAAAACAATTGTAAGAAAAACACAACTCAGAATGTGATAGGATTCCAAATAGCACGCTGAAATCGAATCTAGAAAGTCACTGGACACACCCCCTTCAAAGTCCCGAAAAAACCAATGCAACTTCATACGCCGGCGTCTCATTACAGGAGAAATCCAGCTCCTCTTTGACATGCATGGTGAATTTCTTCTTTATTTTTCATATTTATAATCACCGCTATCTATTACTACAGGCACGACCACAACATTTTGAAACATTAGAATTCGTTTCGACAACAGAACCCTTTCTTTCGCATTCTGACTTGAAGCCAATGATTTCCCCTATATTAAAGGGAAAAGATGTCTTTTCAGCGCAAATTATAAGCAGCACAAGAAGACCGGTGTCATTGCCCACAAGAACTGGTTTACAAGCCTTGCCAATTAAATATGATCAGCATCTCATTAGATATTATTTGTGTCTTCATCAAAAATGACATCCAATAAGACTGTATGCGCAG
>VTPC01083475.1:0-14753 GCA_011009095.1 Ignelater luminosus | reverse complement strand
TTCTAATTAAATAAATAAGATTTAGAATTTATTCTATTTTAATATTTCATTATTATATTTAATTAATGTAATTATTTCTTGATGTGCTTAGTATACTGCATATGTGTAATAAAATTTTAATCTCATCAGAAAAAGTAGTTTTATGTTTACAGGTAGTAAATACAAAAAGGATGATTGTCATGCCTTAATCCGGTCCTGAGTAAATTAGTTTGTCCTTGTATTAAACATCATAGATGATGCATTAACTTGATGTTTGTGTTTCTGCTGTTCCAAAACGATTTTCTATAATTATACCTTCCAGCAACAAGACGCGCATTGAAAATACACGTCAACCTTTATTAATAATAAAATACGAATTTTCTCACTAAACCCAACATTATGCTGATCAATTTTTAATTATTTCTAACGCAATTGTCTGTCTTGGAGTTACACTTTACCTACTCACAGTTAGTTCAGTGCAGTGCCTGGCTTTCTATCTGTATGGTCGAAAAGTTATAGCGAGATCAGTGTTAGTCTTTTATTAGATGCAAAATACTTGAATAAATTTTAAATATTCCGGTATGTATAACAGCAAATCAATTAAATGGTTAAAATGCAAGTTGAGTAAGTAATGGAAATTAAGTAGCTGTTCACTGAAAGCACTAAAATATTTCGTAGAGGAGGCAACCCTATACATATCACATAATGTAGATTGTACAGCAGACATGACATATTAATGTGTCCCTAAAGAAAGTTTTTGATCTAGAATTTTCTGTTTCTTTTTGGTAAAAACTATTAAAATATACTGGGTGCTCCTTATAGTTCGTTCACAGACTTGTAATACAGCCTACTGTAATATTGCTGTAAACAATATATATAATTTTCTGTTTTAGAAACAAGTCAGTTGAAAGAAATTGATAATTTTAATGTAAAGGTTACATGTGTTTCCATGCCCACCCATTAAGATCATACATAAATTAGAAAACTTGCAAAGGCAGTGCGACGGAAGTGTACTGGGACGCAAAGAAAATTTCCCAAAAACTTAATGACAGGCGCCCCTTTTATACAAAAAAATCCGTGTATGTATATTAATATTTGAAAGCAATCAAATACCGGATTTTAATAGTTTTGTGGATTTTTATAACCAAAATTCCGCTTGGTGCTTGTTAGTTACCTAACTTTAAGCGACGGCGAAGAAGTAATTCGACAAAGATCTACTAACAGAATGATCAAACGGAAAGTCTTTTGCGCTCGCCTTTGGTAAAAAAACGTACTGGGTAAATTAAGAGTGTTGTGAACTTGTTAACTGACAGGATCCTGTCAGGTATTTAATTAAGTTTGTTTAAAATTGCATCTTTGGTATAAAGTTCTGTGTAATTTAAAAAATTGATGGTATTAAGGACAAAAAATTTATTTTTTGTAGTTATATTTCCGCTTTGGCTAATTTAAAGGTTGTGGGTGTTTAATGTGTTTTCAAAAAGTAACCACAAAATCTAATATCAAATACTGTCAGTTATTAAGCTATTTGTGGCTATAATATGCCAAGCGCCAACGCACGTTAAAAATTTTCAAGCAGCGCCGGATGAAGTTTCCTTTTGATCGCTCTGTAGTATCACCATTCAAACTAAAATCCAAACAATGCAAGAATCAAATCTTTCCTATCTTTTTAATTCTTTTAGATAAAGTTTTGATTTACTTATGTTCATTGTTTATTCAAGGTAGAAATAAATTAAAATCAGGATTAGTTTGTTAACTAATTTATTTACAAGCAGGCACGTTAAAAGACAGTCGTACAACTGGTTAGAAATTTTTAGATTAATATCAGTTTTCTTTCTTTGATAAAAAGGCTACAGTTTCTAAATCTGTATTGTTTTTTATTAATTATTACAAGGGATAAGATGTATTCTGATTGAAAGAAATTACTAAGATTCTAAGACGGCAAGAAGAACACCAACGTAACATTTATAGTTAATTTGGAAATTTAAAAAAACACATAAGTTTAGGTAGCTAATAACAACACAATACAAATTCCTTTAAAGCTGCATTTAAATTCTGGGATAACCTAAATAAAATAATTTGTAAAATGATAATTATTATTATAGTCTCTATTAAACGAAGTAAAATCCAATAATACAATTATACAACTAAAGGTAAAATCATAAATCTGTGACTAAATTCAACCAAAGTTATAGATTAAATTAAATTAAATAAATTAGTCAAAAGTTAATACAACATATTGACCTTGCCCAAGTAAGAAGAGTCTCAAGTTATCTGGCCGATAAATTTACAAGGAGGTGGAAAGACTAGGCCTTAATCTAGGTGCTGCAAAAATTTCAAAATCTCTTAAATCATTCAAATTTGTTATCAAATAGACCTGTAGTTTAGAAATACTGCCATTCCGTTTTTAAACAAAAGTAAAAAATTGGAATTAAAGTTAAGAAAATATCAAACACATACATTGCAAAACGAATAGCCTAGTAATAACTGATTTGAATAATATTACACAGTACTTTATTTTTGAAAAAAAAATGCATTAAAAGTAATACTTGGAATAAAAGTTTTATTAAATTTTTTTAAAAAAGAAAAAATACAAAACAATTCCAAAACACATTAATTCGTTTTTGTCCTCTCGTCCCTTTTTAATCTCTGTGCAGCATGGCGTAGTCCTTCGGAACGACATTGCTCAATTTCTGAAAAACAAAACAATTTATGTATGCGAGCTATAAATATTACGATAAAAAGAATACCTTTGTCCGATATTTATCGTCTTGGTTCCAGCCATTCAGAGATTCCCATGTTGACGCAATCACGAATAACCGCGAATAACAACAAACTCGTTGGCCAGAACATTTTTTTAAATTCTGGAGATCTTGCCTTTATAGCCAACTCTTACATAAAAAGAGTTTCTAGAAAAAAAAAAAGAAAACGAATGAAAAAAATAATTATGTGTAACAAACAAATCAGCATGTTCTTTATTTAATTTTCTAATTCTCCAAAACTTTCTTTTGTATCTATTGGCATCATTTGCTCTACCTCTGATCTTTGATTGATTGATTAATCGTAATAGCAGAATTTAAAATTTTAGTATCTCTAAAACTACTTGTGTTGCTATTATTGTCATTGATGCTATTATTTCTTTCATAGTAGCATTGTTTTCAATTTTGTCAAAGATTTTATTATGGTTGTTATTTTTATTGTTAAATAATTGTAATTTATGTTTCGCTTTCATAATATTTTTGTACTGCCCTAATCTACGGTACTTTTGTCTAGTTGATAAAGTACTAAAAGGTTTTTACTTTATTCTTTTAGACATTTCGCTTACAGTAAATTGTTATTCTTAAAAATTCAAGAATTAGTACAAATACTACATATTACTAATCTAAACCTACCTATTAACGACACTAAACCAGAGAAATTTGCACAAAAACTGCGGAACACTGTGAAATGAATTTACTCGAACCGAACGAAGGCAGGGAACCAAATCAGTGGTGTTCTTTAAAGAATCTACTGTTTAGATGCAGACGGGCTAAATACTTTTATTACATTCTTAGAAAGGATCATGTCCCTCTCTTTCTCATTTGTAAAGTAAACACAAAATTTTCCTAAAAACGTCTAAGAAGGAAGTCATAAATTTTGTTTGAAACCCCTTTCACAATGACAGGTGAATCAGGCAAACTTTAAAATAACTCGATATTATTCATTATTATTTTTTTCATACCTGCCTTTAAATAAAGAAATATTGATTTTTACCGATTTACTACTTGTTTATAAGTCGTTCAATAAATGTAGTAAAGTTTCACTTCAGAATAAGTGCATTGTATAAAAATTTATTATTATTTATCATCTTGGAATGGTCCCTACCTGGTCAGGCGCTTTTATGTAGGGCACAATCTGTAAAAGATCCACTTCACTGTGTGATTTTTATATAGAAAATACTATAGTTACATAAATATTGCTGTGGTTTTTGGCCATACAGCAAAATCAAGTAAAATTTTGAAGATCGAAATTGCCCAAAAATTATGGAAATAGGAAGTTATTTTTATGTTAATTTTGTTTATCACTTTATATTTTAAGACTTAATTTATGTTAGAATTCAACACTATTTTAATATAATCTATTAAATTTTATGCCTTAAACATGTAGGAAAAAGCATAAGAGATTTAATTGCAAAAATTAAAAATGACTTTAGATTAGTATTTTTGTGAGTATTCCTAAAGAAAAGAACTTGAAAAAGTCTGGATCGCGGTTGCTGTGGAATTTTAGGCATGTCTGAGATTATATTCTACAATAAATTTTGACAGATGCCAGTATAATTTTCTTATGAAATTATAACCTTATAAGAAACGTCATTATGAAAACATTGAATGTAGAATTTAAAAATATAATTATTTCAGACATGTATAAGAAGATGATTACTAAGAATTAGCGCATAAAGATTTGAAAACGCAACGTCAGTTGGGCGACTAGTATTCTAAATAGTTAAGATCTTCTATAAATCAAGTATATGTAAAACAAGCATTATTGTTACGTTATTAACATTTATCATATAAGTATATGCAGAAGTATGTAACAAATACAGCGTATACCCTACATCTACCAGATGTGATTGCAATTACGCCTTTGTAATGTCATAGCATTGTCGTCTACCGGATGTATTCGAAATTACGCGCTGCCGACGTAGTTTGAGTAATCCTTTGCGATGTCGTAGTCTTAACGTCCCCGCTACACTTTATACCTGATATCTACCTGATGTGATTGAAATTACGCGCTGGCGATGTAACTTGAGTACTCCTTTGCGATGTCACAGTATTGACGTACCAGCTACATCGATAAGATGTAATCGACAGATGTAGTGCTCGTTCTTTTGTTGGTATGTACCTGTTACATTAATGTCGCACCTGTGTTTACTGGGTAGGACACTCCTTCGGACACACTGTATAGCTGCTTTATATTTAAAACAACTCTCTAGAGGGCCGGAACCATCAAATATGTTTAGATGTATTATTATTATTGCCTACGTACTCGGCACAGAGGGTGTTCAATAAAGTAACAATACAATAATCGCTAAAGAACTCATCCTACATATGAGAGGCGGAAATAAAAAGTACAAGCTTTGACAAGGCATACATTTCATTCACAAGTAATTTGGAAATGACTGGACTTTTTATTTTTCATGCTGTTTTGTGTTTGCTTTATATTCTTAACGTTTTTTCTTTAGCTAAAACTTATACAAATTGCTCCCAAAATGTAATGTACACTAAAGGTTCGGTGAGGTAAACTAAATCGAAAAACTTCTATTAATCACCGAAAGCCCGATCATTACTTTTGAAACATCTCCTTTAAACCTTCTTGGAAAACAATAACTTTTTTAAATTCCCTTAAAAGGTATTAGAAGAAACTAAATCCGCAGCCTGGATGTTCAAATTTTAAAAATTCCCGGGTTTTAATATGCTAAGTGTAATCCTTCATATTGCTTTGCGTTTTTGATCCACTTCCATCATTATACTACTTGTTACTATCTTTCGTTTAAATAAGAGCATATCAAATTTGCTGAAAAATAATTTATCCAGTAGCTATTATGATCATTGATTAACTATGTCAAAAGCTTTGGCAAAATCAGTACATCATAATACATCTACTATTACTACTTTATTAAAATAAAAAAACTACAACATGAAAAGCGTCTGTCTTTATTGTAGTTTAAGCAGCTTTCCCTGATTTAAATCATCATAAATTATCATTAAGCAGGCTTATAGACTTCGTTCTTAATAAACAGACTCAACTGATTTCTACCATAAATGTGATATTAGTCTGTAGTCGGCTAAATTATTGTGTACAGTTGTTTCTTTGTTACAGGTTAAATTAAACATTGATCAGATGGACACTGAGGTACCAGACACTTTGAAGTTGCCCTTTCTAATTTTGTGCAAGTTTGGCTTGTTGGTTTCAAGCCCATTGAAAAGATATAACTTTGTGGGTTTGTTTGCTTTATTGTTAATTAGCCTAATTGCAATAGGCATGATACAGTTTGTAAATATTGAAAAGGATGTGTCTACATTCGTACGAAATTTAGAAACTGTGTTTGGATTTACACAGGTAACCAGACATTTAGAATTTATTAAATCTTAAAAATATTAAATAATTTTAGATGCTGGGACTGCTAGCAGGCATGACATACCGTAATTGTCTTTTTCTAAAGCTTTTTGAAAAAACGAAGCTGTTTTGGAATTCTAGCAAATGCAGTAAATGCTTCCAAACTAAAATAAACTCATTACATACTTTAATTGTAAATTTTCAAAAACTTTATTTTTCGGGCCTGATGGTAGTATTATTTATTATGGTATTAGATTCATTATTGGAACATTCACTGCCCCTTGGAACTTGGACTTTGCAAAACCATCATACCTTTTATAACTTTACGATGGTTGAACAACTTATTGTGTTACCTCTTAGTATAATCTTCGCAGGCACCGTAGACTGTGTGTACTTGGGATTTTGTACTGAAATAGTTATTCAGTTTAAAATTCTGTCTCACAATTTGGAGGAGTCAGTACCAAGTGTCAGTAGGTACAATGTAATGGAAATTTATATTCAGCACCACAGACTATTATTAAGGTATATAATAAACGAATGAGTGTTTGAATAATTACAGTATAGCTTTGTAGGTTTATTAAAAAATTTCGACGGGCATTTTCTTTAATATTACTGGTTATATATGTCACTCTTGGTGCGTTAATTTGTGTAGAATTATTTACATCAACTGAAAGGTGAGTGGCTACGTGGTTCATGTGGAATATCAGTTCTAAGTAGAAAATCTTACCACTTATTGAAAATGTTACATGCAACTTAACCAATAACGTACAGTGCCAAAATTGATTTTATTTCTGTTATCCTTTCGAAACAGAATCAAGTAATTTCTTCCATAAAAGCTCAACGTTTTAACGTTGAAAATAGAACACTGCAAACAAAGCCACTTGTTTCTAAAAAATAAATTTCAACATTAATCCTAAATGTATTCATTTTGTAGCCACTCCTACCAAGCTCAAGTGAGACATGCAGTTCTATTTGTTGTTTTCACTGGTCGACTATGTTTCTATTGCTTGGCTGCAAACTATATTACAAACGAGGTAAAGACCATTCAGTGCATTACGGGCAACATGCTTAACGTACTTAATTACTCTTTATATTCACTATAAGACATCTTTTAGGCCTTAACAGTTTCGGACGCCGTCTATTCTTCTAAATGGTACCTTCACGAATTTTCTCGTTTGAAAGCTACATTATTGCTTATGATTCAAAATTCCCAAAATGGAATTACCATAAAAGCTGGTGGTTTAATTACAATTAATGCGGAAACTATCGTGAAGGTAAGCGCAGATTATATGTAAACAATAATTTTTAAATACTCTAGATAAATTGCTATGTATTTTAGGTATTAAGAGTAGCGTGGTCCGCATGTTCTATATTGAGAGGACTAAGACAAAACTAAAATGGATAAATATAATACACTATTACTTTGTTTGATTGATGTTCAAGGCACTATTAGTTAATAACAAGTAATGATATGTACTATCACCAATTGAAATACACTATCAATTTACAACCTAGTTATTTCTCGCCAATGTTGTACAGACGTTAGAACCTGCTGAGAATATTAGCACTGGCAAATAAGTTCTTGTGTACGTATTATCTTACAGAATAAAGTTTGTTGTTTGAAGAAATTAAAATTATATACGTATGATGTATATTACGTTTTATAAGCCTTAGGTCGTAACATAAAGCATAAGTCTTAAGTTATGTATATTATGCGTATAACTACATGATTTTTGAAGTATGTCGCCGAAAGGGTAACGCTGCAGCAGTTCTCTACACCTAACGCTATCCTGCTAGATGGCATCCCAGTCATATGCTGTTTTGTAGTTTAGACCAAAAGATAAGAGAAAGACAATCTGTTGCTCCAGGATCTAACGCTGATGGTGGTGCACAACAAAGATTACGGACATCGCAAATAGATGACGTAGTCCTGGACACCCTCCGCAATATACCTAGGTATAACAATTTACATCCATATTATTTTAGGCAGGTGCAAAGAAGATTCTGTCGCTGCTACTAAAAAGATTTCGAAGGTGGAAAACGCTACAGCTGTGAATGGTTCGTCTGATATACATGTTAACATATCGCAGCAATACCATGAACCGACCAGAATGGTTTCCAATTTTAATAATAAAACTTTTCGTAATAAGTTAATTATTGGCTCTGGTACTACGAATTCACAATTAGATGAGGGCTTCACCGCAGCAGCAAAACAAGCCCGTAGTTATGATGTACACGTTACAACAGTTAATCCAAATGTTGATGAAACCAAGATCGAGAATTATGTTACTGGTAAATTAATAAAAATGTCAGATAATGAAAAAAACCAGTTCATTGAAAATCAAGGTTACTCGTCTAAACGCTAAATATCCTGAACACTACAGTTCTTTTAAGGTCACTGCGGAATCGTCTTATTTATCGCATTTACTTAATGCATCCTTTTGGCCACAAGGTGTTGCTGTTCGGAAATTTTATAATGCTCCCGTTCATCAGAAATTAAATAATGATAAAAATTTTCAAAGGGCAATTCCCACGAAGCATCCGACATAAACATATTTTATCAAAATGTTCGTGGTCTTAGGACTAAAGTTAATGAAATATTTACTAGTGTATTAAGCGAAGATCACACTGTGGTTTGTCTCTCCGAAACATGGCTTAATGGGGAAATTAACAGTTCAGAGATTATTGACGGACGTTATAATGTTTTCCGTCAAAACAGGAATCCTAAAACAACGAGCAAAGAACGGGGTGGTGGAGTTCTTATCGCAGTCAAAAAGAGTTTGTCATCTTTTGTAATTCATCTTGATGTAAAAGATCGGGAAGAGATATGGACTTGTGTTCATCTTGCTAGTAAAAATCTGATAGTGGGAGTTGTTTATTTTCCACCAAATTCGGATATTTCTTTATATGAAGGTCATCTTCAATTAATTTCGGAGATTACCATAACTTATCCTGATAGTATCATTTGTGTTTTAGGTGATTATAACCTACCAAAAATTACATGGTATTGTGATAATTTCTGTGATACTGTATGTGATACTTTAATTCCAGTTAATGTACACTCTAAGATAGATGAAATTGTTTGTGATAATTTTGCGTTTTATGGTTTTTTTCAAAAGAATTATATTTATAATGCTAATAATGTTATCTTAGATTTAGTTTTTTGTAATGTGGATTTTGTAAATATTTATCAATGGCCACATTTAACTGAACCTGACATAAATCATCCTTCTTTTGTATTAAATGTAAAGAATTGTTCTCAGTCGACTCTTACCAATGGTGAGATATTTTATTTAGACTTTAAGAATGCACCATATGAGTTGATTAATAATCATTTAGACAATATTGATTAGAATATACTAAACAATTTTAGTTCAATTGAGGAATCTGTTAATAGTTTCTACAACAATACTAATTCTGTTATATCTTTATATGTTAAGTTAAAAAGAGTGCCAATGCAAAAGCAGTTTAATTTTCCTCAATTGTTTGATGATAGTACGAAATCTTTAATTATTGAAAAGAAAATCGCTCATAAACAATTCAAACAGTCCAGATCTCCTATAGATTACAATATATATTAGGATTTAAGAAATAAATGTAAAATTGCTATCAATAACTGTAGGTTAAATAACATAAGAAGCCTTGAGAATAATATTTTAGAAGATCCTCAACACTTCTGGCATTATGTTAGATCTCAAAAAGGAGGTAATTCTTTACCTAATTGTATTAGATATGAAAATTCTGTGGGTTATACTCCGATTGAAATCGCCTCTTTATTTGCAAAGTACTTCCATTCTGTTTATTGTACCTATGATACTTATAAAAGTAAACTTTGGGATAATCATTTAAAAGAAATTGTCGATCTTTGTAATTTAAATATATCTAGAGAAGATATTTTCAATAAAATAAATTCTCTAGATGCTAATTCTAAAGCTGGTCCAGATAATATTCCTGCAGTCTTCTTGAAGTGCTGTGCAAACAACTTAGTTAAACCTTTGTGGATTTTGTTTAATAATTCTTTGAGTAGTTCTGTATTTCCTGAATTGTGGAAAAAATCAAACGTTTTTCCTGTTTTTAAAACGGGAGATCGTTTAGATGCTCGTAATTACCGTGCAATTAGTACTCTATCTGCAATTCCAAAAGTTTTTGAAGCCATTGTTACGGATAAATTGTTTCAATCCGTAAAAAACATTATAATTGATGAACAGCATGGTTTAGTTAAGGGTAGATCTACGCTAACAAATCTTTTCTTATTTACCAATTATGTTCTGCATACTATAGAATTGGGTGATAACGTTGATTGTATTTATACTGATCTTAATAAGGCATTTGACAGAGTTAATACTGAGCGCTTGATCTACAAATTAAGTAAATTAGGTTTCCAAAACCCCTTGTTGTCGTGGATCTACTCTTACTTAAACATGCGAAAACAAAGAGTTGTCATCAATAATTCTACCTCCGAATGGTTTAACGTTACTTCCGGCGTACCGCAAGGATCCCATTTGGGACCAATTCTTTTTATTTTGTTTATTAATGATATAAATTATTCTATCAATTCCAGCAAATTTCTGCTATATGCTGATGATTTAAAACTTTTCATTCGTACTGATGCTGTTGGTTCAGATCATTTGTTACAGGCTGATTTGGATTGTTTGACTTGGTGGTGTAGTGAAAACCATATGGAATTAAATATTTCAAAATGCAAATCTTTACGATTTTCTAAAAAGTTATCACCTGGTATTTGTACTTATTACATTAATAATATAGCAGTAGAAAGTGTTACTTGCTTTAAGGATTTAGGTGTTATTATTGATGAATGTGTTAGTTATGATCAACATATTACAAATCTACTTAGCAGAGCCAATAGAATATTAGGATTTATTGTGCGTCAGTGTACTGATTTCACAGATTTAAGAATTTTAATTATACTATATACGTCTCAAGTTCGTTCACTTCTGGAGTATTGCACAACCATTTGGTGCCCCTATTATAGTACGTTAGTAAATAGAATGGAAGCAACACAGAAACGATTTGTAAAATTTTTATGTTACAAGTACCAAATTGATTACTACGGTTACAGTTATAGTGATCTTTTACATTACTTTGGCCTATCTTTATTGCATGTGCGCCGCAATTATTACGATTTATGTTTTTTGTTTAAAGTATTTAATGGAGTTGTTAATTGTTCTCAAATACTTCAATGTTTTTCTTTGAACATAAAAAATACCAATTTACGTAATTTACCAATTTTCAATATTCCTTTCCATCGAACTGCGTATGGTGCAAATTTTCCTCACTGTAGAATATTTCACTTAGCATGTACACATGGTGATTTGGAATTCTTTGGCATTTCCTTTGACAAATTCAAGTGCTCCTTAAGAAATGCACTCAATATGTAGCAATATTTTATATTTATATTTAATCTACATTACATTATGTATATGTATTTATTTTGGTTAATGTTTTAATATGATTTGTTTGTAAATGGATGTCCGTTAATAAATTATTATTATTATTGCACAATAACCCTAATTTTATAAGTAATAATAAGATGTAGACCGATATGGACGGTCACTCAAGATGGGGTTTTTAACTTGGGCAGTAACCATCAATAGAACCCTTATGCTAGAAGGCAACTAATCATCAATGGCGTTTAAGTGGCAACAGGTGGGCAGGAATCCTGAATACTCAAGTAACTAGACCAGTGTTTTGGCCAGATTGTCTAAACCCAGATAATTACATGCAACCTTTACGCAACGCTTTGCTAGACGTCAAAGCGTTGAATGGACAATCGATTTCCAGGAAGATTGGTCGAAGTGGTCCTGTAGCATGGCCACCTTCTTCGCCAGACATGACCCCACTAAATTTTCTTTTATGGAGTTTTATAAAAGTATGCAAGTGTCAAACTTCAATTGACAAGAGAATAATCAAGGGTTTTGCAACAGTTAGTGCAAACACGTTCCAAAATTTGACCCGCAGCATCACAGAACGTGCCACAAAAACATAGCTAATGATGGTATACATGTAGAACATTTAATTTAATCCTTTGCCGTTTTTTTCTAATAATTGTTATTTGGTAACTATTGTTATAATACCTCAAGTTGTAATATTAAAGTTTTACTGTTTGTTTTTAAATTTATACATCGTTGCCTTAAAAACAACCACATTTTCTAGAAATGCTAAAAATCTAGAATGTTAAAAAATATTTTATTTTTCTCACACTTTCCGGATCCCATTATCAAAACTGCTAACCAGCTGATCTGTAGAATTGTCAAAGTAAGTACTTCTACATTTTGCTAAAACTAAAACGTTCGAATTAGTGAACATAGTACTAAAGCTTTTTCAAATCAGCTGCCTTGCTCTACATCCTCAATATTTAACTCTGTCTGACTATTGTTATTAATCTTGTTCGATGTGGATAAAAATTAATTTGATACTAATCGACTATTATGAATACCTACATACTACTTACGTTTTCTGATTTGAACAGCGTTGTAGAAACGTAGGTATTTTGCACGTCAATTATAACAAATTTCAGTGTTTGAGTAACTTTCTTGTTATTACTTGCAAATGAATTTCAAAAGCAATGTATAAGAATTACTATTGTAGTTTTATCGGTAAAAGTTTAACCTGGCAGATGCAACGTGCAGTGCTGGTTACTATGGTTACTCTTGCGGAATATGTTCGTTTGGTTGCAAATTTTTAGATATCTTAGATAAAATGAATTCTTCGGCAGCCTACAGTGCTGCCTGTCTTAAAAGTCTAACAGGACTTGCACCTATCAAACAAACCATCAAGGGCAAAAATGTTATTAAACTTCTTTATTAATTTTTTATTGTAGAATGTAAAGGTACAGAGGTTTAACTGTCGATTGGTCACATCCTGTAAATGTCTTTGCTAGTTCTGTTCATGTGATAAAGCCCCTAGCTTAGCATATAATTTGTAAAAAAAGACAAGCATAGATGATGCTGTTGCATATATGCATATTAAGTAAGTGAGGTTGCACACAGATCAGAAAAGTTAGTAGTGGTAGTAGTAGTAGTTAGTAGTAAAGCTAATTTACATGAAATAAATAATCAATCCACAAGCGATGAGGATATTGCCATTGAAACTATTTGTGTAAATAATATTAGTAATAAGAATATTAATAATGATAATGTGTGGTTAGAAAAAGTAATAATCAATAATAAATCTATTAATTTTAAGCTTGATACAGGTGCACAATGTAATGTGATACCTCTTAAACATATTAAAAAGTTGCATATAGAAAATGAAGTTGTCAGAGAAAACAGATATCTCATAGGGTATGGTGAACATAAAATCAAGGCAATAAGTCATATAAAGCTAACATCTGATATTAAAAACAAGAAATATAGAATTAAGTTTATAGTTGTAGATGTAAATAATACACCTATTTTAGGGTTAAATACTTGTAAAACTATTATCACTGTTAAGTAATGTTGATGTGATCAAAACAGATAATAAAAGTAGCTTAAAAAATAAGTTTGTTAACGAACATAGGGATATGTTCAGAGGTATAGGTAGGACACCTATTAAATATAAAATTAAGTTAAAGCAAAATGTAACGCCCATTATAAGTAATTGTAGGCGGTTTCCAGAATAAATTAAACCAAAACTTAAGGTTACATTAGAGAATTTAATTAAAAAAGAGATAATTGAGGAAGTAACTGGTCCATCTGAGTGGGTAAATAACATTGTTTGTGTTGAAAAACCTAATGGATCTCTAAGACTTTGCTTGGATCCAGTACATTTAAATCGAAGCATTTGTCTAGACAGGCATACTATTCCCACTGTCGAGGAGTTAGGACTGAAATTAGAAGGAAAAACGTTTATTCTGTATTAGACATGAAAGATGGGTTTTATCAAATACCATTAGTGCCATGTGGTTTGGCATGCAGTCCTGAAGTATTTCAGAGAGTAAATGAGAATGTCTTTGGGGATTTAGATGTTCAAATTTATTTTGATGATATAACATAGTTATAGCAGGACGAAATGAAGAAAAACATGATTTTAAAATGGAGCAAGTTTTGAAAAGGGCAAAACAAAATAATATAAAATTTAATACAGATACATTCCAATATAGAGTAAAGAAAGTTAAATACTTAGGTCAAGTTTTTACAGAAAGTGGCGTTAAACCAGATGATGAATACATAAAAGCAATTTTAGCTTTATATGCACCGTGTAACAAAAATGAATTACAGAAAGTTTTGGGGATGATCAATAGCTAGCTCACGCAGTTTCCCATGAACTAACACCCTGCATATGAAGTTCTTATAAGACAACACCCTGTATACAAGTGGCCATATAAAATATCACCCTGTATACAGAAGACTTATGAAACATTTGCAATGAACACATAACTTTCTGAAAATAATTTTGCAATAAATCTTGACACTTTGAATTCTTTGCTTTAGACACGAAATCTTAAGAAAGGAGTCAAATTAAAGCTCCCTGTTACTTACCAAAACGATACAAATTAGGTAAAATACTAAATCTTAGAAATTTTACTAGTTCTCTGGTGATTCATTTCACAGCTTACATTATTAAGCAACACAACACAATACGTAATGGACCCTTTTACACTCTATTTTGCAATATATCAACAAAACTGATCTTTACTATAATTTATTAAATCCAAAGCAAGAAATAAAAATATGTTT
>VTPC01083473.1:0-11638 GCA_011009095.1 Ignelater luminosus | reverse complement strand
ATGCCTTGGAGATTTGCTAAAGTATCCAGTTCCAAATCAGAAAAGCATATCATGGCTGTCTTTATCAGGGGTATAACAAGATTCCTATTCCGATATCAGAAGTCGTAGTTACTATATAGGGCACAATTTCCTGCAAAGACTTCTTAAAAAACTTTGAAGAGTTAGTCATGTCTCTGTAATAAAAGTAGCTGTTTCTTGATAATATGAATGTTACAGATTAATAAAATAGTAAGCACGTACATGTAGCTGTATAGAAATCCGCTTCTGCTTCCGCTTTCGCGTCGCTCAACAATCAGTCAATATGAAATTAGTATCATAGTCCTCAACTAGTTTCTTGGACTTTTCTGGATTGACATTCTCGATACTAAACGAGCGTTTAAAGCGTCTTTTCTTCATCCTAAGGTAGCTTGTCGAACATCTCGTTTGTAAGCGCACCCGCAAAGCTTTCCTCTTGGATTTTCACTTCAAGAAGTCAAAGGAATTTATCACCCAAGTACGTAAAAGCTGATCCAGTCTGGTCCATTGTTATAGTAGCACAGTTTTGTGCGAATCTGATAGTGCTAAGTGTTCGTCTTTCCTACTTTCATAGATTTTCTCTGCATTCTCAAAACGACAAAACTACGTAACGGTCACTTTCTCGTCACCGTTCCATGTGTTGTGTAATCCGGGCTTTCGGTGTGTTTTCGTATTTCTTTAGTAGTTTTCTCTCACGTGGATAGTTGTGTGATACTTGGGACTGCACTCAAAGAGGCTGATTTATTTTTTTGAATTGAGTTAGGGTTGACAACTCTGCAAAAGTTTGATAATACAGCTGTAGGGACACAGGGTATGATTATTTTCAATATTTAGTCTAACTTCTTTGGTAGGTTTTCAAATAATAGCTGTTACTGAATTGCTTCCTGTAAAAGGTATTTGATTTCAGATCTTATTCCTTTAAATCGAAACTTTAAATTTTCTGGGGATTGGACGTGAAATCGATGATTGGTTGTGTGATTTTTTTGAGTACGGATCAGAGGTATTTTCTTTGAGGAGACAGATCATGGATTTCTGGCGAACTGTCCGCGCGATTTGTTGTGCGATCGTTGTGTTAATAGTGCGAAGTTCTATACTTGGGGGTAAGCTTTTTCTTCTTGGGGTTTTAGTGGATGTTGATAGTTGTGTATTTCGCACTAAGTTTTTTTTTCTGCCACCGGCCTTACATCGCTGTAAGACAAAAAATGGTAGGAAGCCGCGCGACAATAATTTAAATATCAATGGAAATTATGCGCAGATCTACCTTTTTCGTCAATTAAATGGATCTTTGGGTTCATTTTAAGCAGTTAATTTAACATTTCGTTTGAGTATTTGCATTCCATTTAAATTCATTACTTTATTTCATCATAAAATGTATCAAATATGTAGTTATTCAGATAATTTCTTTGTTGTGAGAAAGTTTTATTCAGGCTTCATTTATGAAATTCGATACATCGTTTTATCGTCAAAACGCGTTTCATTCTAGTTTGAAATTGTTTATAGGTTTCCGGTATACTTTTCTGTTGTCGCCGATTCGGAGAAAAACTTATTTATATTTGGGTTTCGCTGCTAGAAGAAATGTTGAGGTGTGTCTTTATAAAAGACCGTATCAAATTAAAACAATCATGTTTGATATTTTTCCATTTTCAATGCATCGTCTGCGTTTCGTTCTTTGATGCAGTGTACAACCGGCTTCTCTTATTGTATCAAATTGGTTATGTGCAAAATGATTCAGAATTTTTCTGGAGAGTCGAATTTGGTCTGTTGCCAGGTTGGTTGAGGTGCGCTATATGCGCTTTATTCTTACCTTTGTGATGTTTCGGACACGGATGTATTTGTCACAACAATAATTGGGTGTGAATTCATCTTTGTGTTTGCAGTGTTGCATTTTATTAACTCTGGGAGAATGGTTCGTTGAGAGGTTGAAGAAATTGCCTGTCTAGAATTCACAAGCAGAAGGATTAAATCCATTAAGTTTTCGTATCGAAGGTGACTTGTCATCGAATTCAGTCTTCCGTCGAAGGATTGCGTAAAGTAACCGTCCGTTTGTCCGTGAAATAGGTTCATCTAGTTTCTTTTATCTTTCTCGTTTGACCGTGACTCGAACTCTCAGTTCCAATATTTTTTTTGTGTTCGTTGTTTCAACAATTACCTTGAAAATTGTTGTTATGTGTTATTATCTTCGAGTTAAAGAGACAATGCGGTGAACACTGAGTATCTAGTTTTCGTTTATTAAAAACTTGTGTTGAAAGACGCTTGAATCCGTCAGTATCGTGTAGTTTTTGCCGTATAAATTGCGTGGACTGGTCGTGGGTTCCCTATGACCTTCAGCTTCTGGCTCCCTTTGAACTTGTCAAGTGTTTTTGGTTGTGTAAGCTTTCTCTTTTTTTTCGTTAAGGTCTTCGACTTAAGCTACGGGATTGAACTTCTGCCGATGTCTGTGACGGGCATAGGCCTCTTTTTCAGCTTTTTCCCATTACAGCCGGGTCGATTAATTAAAGCTATTTTAGTGCCAACTTAATTGTTGGGTCGCTTTTAACGGTTCCACCAGAGTATCGATCAGTTATTTAAGCTCAGAGAGGTGAGGACGTCCACATTGAGATCAGACTCGAGATAGCAGCTCCTCTGAACTTTGTTCTGTTCTGGAAGGAAAGGGCCTAAATGTTTAATTTTTGTCAGTGAAATAATAAATTTAAATTTTAGTATAAATACAAAACTTAAGGATGATTTTTGATACCAATCACTCATAATTTTCTTTTGTTTTTTTTTGCTTCGAGTAAATTATGAACGATTTTCTTAAATATATTTTTTTGTCTATTGGCAGGAATTGTTTCAAAATCTTATTAGCTTAAAGTCGTTTATTCTCTGGACTTTATTAAATTTTTTTTTGTTCTCATAATTGAAGTTGTTACGGCTTCCTCATCTCAAACAGATCTGTTCAGCGTTGGAAAAGTCTTTTTTTGGTAAGTTTTCTTTAATTATTTCAGTTTTGGTTCAGGATCTTATCTAAAATTTTTTTATTGGAGTTATTTAACTAGATTCAATGCAGTTTGAAATTGTTATTAAACAGTTTTTTAATTAGTTTTATATTAATGTTGCTTGTTAAAAACATTCTTAATTCATAACTATAATTGTGAAATTTTATTTGGTATGTATTTTTCTATCTTTTCTTGTGCACGTTAGATATGATATCGAGTGTTTGTGGCTGATAAAAATTCAACTGTTTTCTTTAAATATTTTATAAAATTTTGCATCATTTGATACTGTATTTGTAAATGCATGTAATCTTTTGAATTCTTATTGAAATATTTAGTATCATTATTCCATGTTAATCCTTAATTGTAATTTTTTAATTAATTAAATTTTAGTTGAGAATTCTATTTCTGATCTCGCGCTCAATATTGCTATGATTTTTTTATTTTTTTGTGTTTCCAATATACGATTAAATAAATCTTACCGTGTTTTATTGTGTGCACAACCTTCTTATCTACGCCTAAGGCAACTTACTGAGCTCAGTTGGCTTAGAATCAAAAAGATAATACTTTATAGATAGCTTGATAAATTTGTAACGCAAGATCACGTTACTATTTTCAAGTCGCCACAGAGTACCCAGCCATACTTGCAGTATTAAAGACAGTCAAACATGTTGTTTAGATTGCCATAGGTTTCTTTGTTGGAGACAGCGTGTCCGAAGAAATGGTGAAAGTCAGACATTCATCAGTCCACCTACATCGTTGCAAAATACAAATTCATCTTCCTTACTGAAGTATAGCTGAAAATACTCATGGCAAGTGGAAAACAAAGTAATTTGGACATTCTCCTTGGGAAAATTTCATTGCTGAAGTCTTGATTCCAGCAATTTCTCTTTATACTTGGACAGATCCAGATCACGAACAAGATCGTTCAGCCCTTCTTGATGTTTTATAACGTGTGGCGCAGATGACGCACAATGATAAGTATATGACCGATCAATAAACGCTGAAGGTTGCAGACAATCTCCTCCTTCATCAAAAGAAAATTTCTTCAAAGGTTCGGTAACGGGAGACCTTTCAGCTTGTAAAGCGAAAGACCTTTTACCATATGGAAGTGGTTAGAGAGTAGATAGAATATTCGGCTACATTATAGTTTTCCGGTGATGCCTCCAGACGCAGATGATGTCATGCAGAAGTCGTTTGTTTGATTGGCTGGTTCCATACGAACCACAACAAATAACCAACAGTGCAGCCGAGGCGTTGAAACTGAAGACCAATGCAGCTTTTTTTGGCTTGCAATTGACAGATTGACAGTCAGATATTTTTATTTCAAAGAAAAAACAGTGAAAGTGATTTTAAATAAATCCTGTAGAGAATTGATACTAAAAAACTTGAACATTATAAACTATAAACTTGCAAAACAAACTTCAGCAAATAAAGTAGGACACCATTAGATATCAAAATAAAACTAAAATAAATCTGACAAGGTCAATGCTCGTTTTGAAAGACTTGCACAAACGAAAAATTAAAAGCGAAAAACTCAGAATATGACGAGAATTTTCTTCTTCATTCAACTGGTTGAGTCCTTGCAAGTGAAGAATACCTTGAAGAACTTACAAAAGTGAACGTAAACATACAACTTAAGTTTAGGAAAAGGAAATAAACAAATCGTACAGAACAGAAAAAAAAATCAGATGATAATAATAGCCTTGACTATATTGTATGTAAAAGTCTACAAAACAAAAATGGCATAGTAAGTATAGATTATACCGACTATCTGCAGAGTGCACTATTTAGATATTAATTGAAAACTAAGTGGCGTTAAATTTAAAATATTCTGACGTATGAACAAACCCAACTGATACTTTCAGCAATCATCAATCAATCAAGCTTATGAATCTTGACACTCCTTAAATAATACAGCGTTTCCACAAACCAAAGGAGATTCAAGCGCCCTTGTATATCAAAATGTCGTAAGTAAGATCTTTTATACTCTTTTAAATTCACAGTGACAGAATCTAGTTTCCTCATAACTGTATAAATCCGTAATTCTATGGGGCTAATTTGCTCAAATAATTACAAGTAAGGTTCACAGACATTTCATACGTATGTAACAGGTTTGGATCAAAAAGATTCTTAGTCGAATTTTTTTCTTTTTGTACGCGGCACTTTATTACAACTTAAGGCTACCAACTAACTAGCAGGATGTATGCTATTATTCGAGGAAGTTTTGTTGTGTTCTATTTTCAATCAAGAATTAGCAAAACTTCAACAATATATCTCTTATAAGATATATTGCTAGTATAATAAAAATTAAGCAATTCAAGTCACGAGATGAGATCTAACCTACTTATATTATCATTTAAAATATAAAACAAAGTAAGTAATTCATTATTATTTATTTGTAAATATGTATAATCGACATTGATAAAATAAATGAAGAAATTGTCCGTTTTATTAGCAACTCTTCAGGTTCAAAAGATTTGTAAATTTTATTTTCTGTCACGGAAAAAAATTTTGTAAATGAAAATCACTTGTTATTAACTATAACATCCGTTTCAAGAAATATCTACTGAGGGAATAAAGAATATTATTTTCAAATGCAGAAACATTTTTTTCTTTTTTTTCGCAACTAAATAAGGTCAGGGGTTACATACACTTTCAATGATTTTATAATAAAGAATCCTTTACCATGGAGACTTGTTTTAAAAATTTACGCGTGATTCCTTTTGAATAAAGGAAAAGCTCGAAAAAAGTATTGTCCTTTCGAGACTCTTTTTATTTTATTTAAAAATTCTATTAGGTATCTGCTAGTCACATTTATATTCTGAACACATACTTTATGATGTCGGTTTGTATTCAGTTTTTAGATGTCCTTCACCTTGGAAAATGCATACAGCTAATATTATTTATAGAGAATGTCACAGACATGTGAAATTCAAGGTTGTTGCGGTGTGTAGTGATGTACAGTATATTGCTGAATACTAATGAAAAATCCGTCTTCGACTTCAATAGATTTTAGTTGCTGCAAAAACCTGTTCTAGATAAATAGCTGGATTATACTTTTTGCAATATCATGATCTACAGGATTTTAAACTCGCCTAATACCCCACTATAAAAATGTTTATCGATACTTTCACCGATTGTTATGCAAACCGGCCTGTTATATGTTATAAGGAGTAGATTGTTGACATTTGCGCGTTTATGAAAAGTTAGGAAGTACAATTTTATCTTGACAAACGGAAGTTTGTAAAAAGGAATTTTGTAGTAATATAGCGGGCTCTTCTCAAACATCATTATGAGAAATTTATTAATTTTTAAACAAATCGTAAATTATCGGCACACATGTAATCTATTAAAACAGAATTTACGCGTACTTGGATCGTAAATACAAGTGAAGAAGCTGTCTTAGAAGGTCTTTTGTATGCAGACTTTTAAACATGCGTAAAAGGTCGTAGAGATTTCCTCTTTCGGCAAAAACTGTAAGCTTCTAATAACAGAAATAATGAATCATTAAGAAATAATATATATAATATAATCTTTTAGTTGCCAAAAGCAACATTCGCTTTAGATAAAAAAAATGTTTGCTTTCAAAAATACACTTCTATTCATTAACTTGCGCGAAAGATCCCACATATATTTAGTGACAGTGAAAAATAAATTGGGATGAGGAGCTTAACCAATCTAACATATTGGAGAACGTTTTGGAGTGCTGAGAAGCTTTTCACATCTATGTTTGAAGTAAGCATCTGCTATACTAGATTTAGGGCTTTATTACAGTGCATTTAACATAATTTTAAATGTACAATACATATAATTGCCTACATTGCCAAAAGTAAGACACTAAATAAAAACAAAACAGTAATTCCGTGTATTGGGTTCTAAACACATCACTCCTTTAAGAAATTCTCCAATTTTTCTGCAACAGCAAAGCTATTGGTAGACTAGAATATTAGAAAGCAAACCGTAAAGAAGATGTTAAAGTTAAAGAAAAATTAATACGAAGTGACAAGTGAAATATCCAATAGCAGATTAGACAGTTGCGCTTGTGGAGTTTGCAGACAGAAGGAAGATACAAAAGAATTATTCTTCGTCAGGAATGACACAATTTCAGTGAAACTCGTTAAAGAAACAGAAAAACACGAATGCTGGATGGCCACTGCACGAATCTAAGACAAAAAACAGAAGCGTCGATGATGACGTAAATATGACATATGGCAAACTATAGCTGTGGTTGCTCTAAGTCTCCGTCTAAACAAGAAGTTTTAGTGCTGTGGACAAAGCGAATCTATAGTTTTACGTGGGTCTTAAACCACTGAAACCAATTTTGTTTTTCTCAAGTTCCATTCACCAGAACACTACAGTCGAGTGAATACACGCATACGTGGCCCGGTTTTGATGGGTTGACCGTCGCACATTTTTAGCTTTTCCATTTCCATTCGGTTCGTGGGTCCTCCGCATACCCACCAGGCTAGCACGGTGACCGCCATAATATGTATTATATGAGCATAGGCAAAATGTGAAATACAGAAGAAAAAATAAAACAAAACGAAAAAAGACAGATCCTGCACAGATTTTACATGAAACCTAAAAAATAACAAATGCTTTAATAGAAACCTAGTCGAATTGTAAAAAAAATCATTAGAGTCTTACAATAGAAACAAAAGCAAATCCCAGTCTCTCTGTAACTGTACATATAGAAAATCAAACACTGAATAAAAACAAAAAGACCGATCTAGCATTGACTTAATGACATAGACAAAAAAAGACTAAAAAGATAAAAAGTGGAAATATTTCAGACGGATCCCATACAAGACTTAGAGAGAAACAGACAACCCAAATGGTACAACATTCGGGCCGTGGAAAGAAGCAAAAACAAAATTCAGGAATTTTCGATAAAGATTCAGTAAAGATAGAGATACATTCGAAGAGACACACGAGATAGGTAATAAAAATTAGTTTTGGACAATTCTGGGAAAGAAATAGGAAGTTGAACAAACTTTGAACAACTTCAAGCCCTGAAAATAAGATAAAGTCAAATTTAGAGTCGGGTTTTTACAAATTCAGAAACAAACAATTGACCTAAATGGACTGTCTACAAATGCAAGCTGGAAAAAAAACTAAAAAAGATTTGTCGGTGACTTGTATAAATTCTGCACAAACTCTTGCAATGGAAGAATAAAAAAGTATTACAAACTATTTCTGAACAAATACAATAAAAAAAAGACAAATTAGTTTTGTACGAACTTTCACTATGGAAAGGAGGAAAGGCAAATACCAGACGGACTTCGAGAAAGAAGCAGATAACCTGAATAATATCAAAACTTCAAATAAAACATTTCGTAAGAACTCTGCTTAAAATCGAAAAAACAGGAAGCTCGATAGAATTCTACAAGAGTAAAAGCCTTATACTAAATTAAGAATACATCCTCGGAAATCTGGCACGGTTGCATAAAGTAGAATTAATCAATTTAAACATAGATTCTAAATTATCTTGATCATTTTATTAACTCTGCTTTATGTAACCCGGCCTCTAAGAACTTGAAAGAGGCAGTTAGAATAAGCTATTCGGACACTTAGTCCTTAGAAAAAAAAATTAAAAGATTCTAGTCAGATCGTCCTACACGAATTAGGGAAAGATATAGGTAAAGACCGTCCATATAGATTCGACACAGAATTGCAAAAAACAAACAAATTAAAAAGATTCTAAACAAATTCGGATTGTTGAAGGAACAAAAGTCACATCTTTCATGAACCCACACAAATCCGAAGAAGAAACAAACAATTCAGACTATTTTTGCATGAAGAAAGTACAGAGAAAACAAGAAACCCGAGAGGATTGCAACAGAATATTAGCTTTAAAATAATAAAGACATCCCAATCAGACTAGTATATGCCTCTTGGAACAACAAACAGACGTATCGAAAAGATCTTCCCTGCATGGAAAGAAATTGAGGCAGATTCTAAATATTCCTATGTAAGTTCGTGGAGGATAAAGATAAACAAACAGGCAGGTAAGAAGCAAGACAAACGTTAGATGGAACAAAAAACAAGCTAAAAAACTTCTGGGAAAATTTCAAAAAGGAACAATAATAGATTCCTAATGGCTACAAGAGTGTAAAGACCCAAAAAGACGGCACAACGAACAACTTTGTACAAATTAGGAAAAAACACTGTTGAGTAAACGGGCCTATACATAAATCCAAACAAGACAAACTCAGGACGGAATAAGAATGAATCTAGGAACGAAAGGATGGCCCAGAAGATATTTTACAAGACTTGAAATTCGAAAAAACGGATTGCAAAATAACTTGACTAATTTTGTACAAATTCAAGGAAGAATCCAACCTTTCAAACCAGTTTCGTACGATAAAATACAGAAAGATGAACCAAAGGAAAAACTAAATACAAGAAAGATAAAACGAGGCCATGGATTTAAAATTAATGAATAATAAATTAATTCTTGGTATTTATTTGTTTATTCCGAAGCACCAAAAGTAGACTCAGAGCGAGCATCTTTTAAACATATTCTTGATATACAGCAAACTGTGTTCGATTTGGGCAGTTTAGGGAATTCGAACTAGCTGCTCTCATGTTTAGAATACAAAAACGTAATTTAATTGTAATTGAAGACAGTTTTCTAAATTAAACATTAATGGAAATCTCTGATCAATTTCCAGACAATTTATTTCTAATAGATATGTGTAGACTTTAATTTGCCAACCATCGCATGGTGCCAAGCTATGGACAACTCCTTTGACCCACAAGAATATGACCCTTCTGCTACAGATTTTGTTAATTTATTTTCCTATTGCAGTTTAGTCCAATTTAACGATGTAGAAACTGTGACGGCAGGATGTTAAACCTAATTGTTTCTAATTGTTATTGTATTAAATCAGTTCACAGATGTTACAGCCCTATTCTTAATGTAGATCAGCATCATCCCCGACTCGATATCAACCTAAAATTCCTAAACATAGATCAACTTACTAATAAGAATGAGGTAAGATACTGTTTTAAACGGGAGGATTACTGCAATATTAATTTAAAACTAGGTAGAGTCGACTGGCAAAACCAGTTACATAATCTGCATTGTGAAGAATCATTAGCTGCCTTTTACAATATTGTGTTTGACATCATTAATGAACATGTACCCACCAGAACCGTACATTCGCATTATCCATCCTGGTTTTCCGCATCCACAATAAAAGTGATCAAAGAGAAACGTAAATTTCACAAAAAATGGAAATTATATAATAACAGACTTGATTATCTGACATTTGGTTTACTTTGTCGCCGTCCAAAATACTTAATTTCTTTAGATTTTCGTAATTTAATTAGATCTGCCAAAAAAGACTTAGTTACCAATCATAAACATAGTTCGAATATACCTCACCAAGTAAAACTTAATGACGCAATCGCAGATGACGGTGTATCTATTTGTAACCTTTTTCTTAAACATTTTGACTCTGTATTTATTGATGGTCAGCTACCGGACTTCGAGATAAATGCTCTTAATAGGAATATAATGCTTGCTGCTACTACACTCGAAATTTCTCTAGAAAAGGTTCTAAATCTTCTCACTCAGCTTGATATAGGCAAGGGGGCGGAACCAGACGGTATCCCCGCAGTGCTCTTGTATAATTGTGCGGAGCATTTAGCGCTCTGGATATCGATAATCTTTAACCGATCATTAAAAGAGGGTGTTCTTCCAAGGAGTTGAAAAGAAGCCTATATTGTTCCTATCTTTAAATCTGGGGATAAAAGATTAGTTAAGAATTACAGACCAGTGTCCATCTTATCGACTCTGCAAAAACTTTTTGAGAAGATTGTTTATGAAATTGTTGTAAGCACAACAAAAAGTCATATTTGTACTCAGCAACATGGGTTCCTGCCGGGTAGATCAGTGGAAACTAACCTAGTAAGCTATTTAGATTATTTGCTTAAGGCTCTTGATCAACGTACACACAAGACATTAATAAGGCGTTCGATAAAATCGACCGTAACATTCTTATACACAAGCTGAATATTATGAGACTGCCCTCTGACTTACTGCGATGGGTAAAGTCATACATTTCAAACAGATCGCAAGCTGTTAGAATCAACGAATATTGTTCCGATTTTGCCGTGATTACGTCGGGGGTACCGCAGGGCTCCCATCGCGGTTCTCTGTTTTTTATAATTTACGTCAACGAAATAGTCAGCTGTTTTAAAAATAGTAAGTTTCTTTTATACGCCGACGATATAGAAATATTCCGAGAAATTAGGATCTATTTCTGATCGCCGTTTATTACAAGATAATTTAAACGGTCTCGTCTGTATGATTACTGCTCTAATAACAAGCTGTTTTTAAACTTCCAGAAATGCTATACAATATCTTTTACAAGAAACTACTCAGTATTTACATTCCCGTGTCACCTCTCTAATCAGCAATTACAGTCAGTTTGTTCCATTAAAGATTTAGGAGTTATTTTAGATAACAAACTAACTTTTTCAAAACATATTGCTTACATCACAAGAAAATCATACAAAAACTTGGGTTTTTTGGTTAGAATTTGCGAAGCATTTACAAGTCTTTGTGGTATCAGAAGCCTTCATTTTGCTTTTGTGCGTAGCATAATTAATTGGGCCAGCGTAGTTTGGAACTCACAATA
>VTPC01083470.1:0-13996 GCA_011009095.1 Ignelater luminosus | reverse complement strand
TTTGGCGTACTTTATGAAGTTCTCTTCTTTCATCCAGCCAGACGGATTAGCATCACCTTCACATCCTATAGGGCCACCTCTAACAAAATGGGACTTGTAATGTACGCGTGGAAATACAAAAAATGGTGGTACCATATTTCCAAGAGCTGAAACAGTTACTGCAACTGTCACCAGTGTACCCCTCTCAGCAGATGTCATTTTACCCAGACTTTTAATACCACGTCGAGCTATTATTCTATTAGGTACTTGCACGGTTGTAATACCTGTTTCATCAACGTTCCAGATATCACCAGGGCTTAGATTCAAACGTTGGTAAACAGTGGTTAAATTAGCGAAGAACATACTGACGTTATATTTGTTGAATGATGTAGCTCTTGAAAGGCTTGTTGCTTGAGGTGTCCTGATGGATAAAGAAGGATGACGTTTGAGAAACGAGCCCAACCAATCTTCACCAGCTAACAATTTTGTTCTCCAAGAATCAGGCATAGCTTTGTTACATTTTATGGCGAACTGATATGCTAATTTTCGAGTCTCATATGGCGTCAATCCATAATAAATATCAGCGGCTTTCTTTAAATAACTTGCTAAAGCTTCTTCTTCTACATCAGTGAAAACTTGCCTATTTTTGATATATCCCACTGAGACCAAGGTTAATTCTGCTCTCGTCAAGTTCGGGTTACGTTCAAATTTCTCCTTTAGTTTCGTCACATAACGATGTAATGTCTTATAGGGAATGTCATATTGTTTTGAAGTTGCTTTAATGCTTTTGTTGTCAAAAATGATTAGATGACAAGCTCTTTCTACGACATCTTTTGGTGTATCAGCTCGTTCAGTCTTTCTTATATAGGTCCTCATTGTTCTGTAACAAAACAATTAATATACTTATTGAAAATCGAATAAAAGGCTCATTTACGAGATATTTTAAACTCCAAATTTTATTGGGGTTGGTTGACTAACTATTCAACCAGCCCCGTAAGAAATTCGTCTACCAACCCCAGACGCCATTTTAAATTTCGATGGCATGGTTAACCTAAACACTGTCATCGACTTAAGAAATAATACATGAAATATGATTAATATGCACTCAGGAAACACTCTGACTAATAGGCAAATGGTTAACATAAAATGTGTAGGTATCAGATCAAAAAATATGCAATGTAAAAATATTACTTACATGATACGAAAACAAATCACGTGTAACTGCTCGAAAACGGCGTTTTTAGTTAGTGCTATGTCGATGGTGGTCGGGGCGGTGTTATTTAGAGGATGATGTGTTGGTTGTGTGGGAAAGTGTAAGAGGACGTCGTTGTTTAGAGTGTAACTTAGAGTGTATTCCCATTTGCGTTATTTCTGTGGCAATTCCAAGACACGTGTCTAGAATTTAAGTCACCTATTAATATAACCTTATTAGCTACGTTAAATATATTATCTAACTCTACCTTTGTAATTATGTTTTCAGGTTTATTGTAAGCAAACATTATGTAAACGTTCGTTGGTAATCTAATGCACAAGTGTTCTAAGGAGGTGTTTATTGGCAATTCTATCTTTTCGAAGGGAATATCATTTCTTACAAGAACGACTAATCCACCTTCTCTGTTTGTTTTGTCCTGTCTGATGCAGGTATACCCCTTCATCCTTAATTTAAATTTCTTGTTAAGTTTGGTTTCATTTATTGAGAAAATGTGGATTTGTGTTCTTGTCAGAAATTCTAACAATTCCCCTGTTTTATTTGAGAGACCGTTCGCGTTCCAGGTACAGAGTATTACTTTTTTATCCATCTAATGTTAAGTTATGGCAGAAATTGTAAAATATTCTGAATTTTTCTGCGGGGGTTGTGGTGCCCGCTAATTCTTTGTTTAATTCTGTAATTAATCTTAACATTCTAGGTACGTCTATTAGGGTGTTTAAGATATGCACTTGTTTTACTAATGCACTGAACTCGTCGAGTTCATCGACCTCTGCACTTTGAATTTTATCACTGACAGCGGTTTTTCCTTGGACTGAAGGGACGTCGGGTTGAGGCTTTCTCGGTGTGCAGACCCTATTGAACCATGCGTTCGTAGTAGGCGGCGGGGCAGGTCTAAATTCTGGGTATTGTTTTCGATCTTGGTGGTTTGGTGGCGAGATGACCTTGCTCGTTTTGGTGTATTTTGTCTCCCTTTTACGATTCTTACTTTCTTCAATCCATTTCAGGCGGTTTATATAAGCCTGACAGGTAGATGAGTTGGCCGGATGGTTCCCTCAGCAATTTATGCACTTGGCATCTACGGTCGAAGGCTTTTTACATTCGTATGTAAAATGCCCTTCAGCGCATTTTAAGCATTTAGGGTTTACGTTGCAATTCGTTGTAGCATGACCCCACTCTTGACAGCTGTGACACTGAGTAATCTTTTTCGAGTTTTTGTATTTCTCCCAGGAAATTTTTGTGTAGCTTAAGTACTTGACTTCTTTTATTAGAACGTCTATTGTTACATTATTCGGAAATTTATGATGTAGATTCCTCTTTGAGTATTTTTCATTTCCGAACATATCTCTGCTTTCTTATCATATTTGGTGTTTAATTCTTCCTCGATTTCCTCTGGAGTTATACCCTGAGGCAGACCTTTCAAGAGGTAGGTATTAATTTTATTACGCGCCGTCGTGTATGTGTGAAACTGCGCTTTCGATTCCATTTCATCTTTTCTTTTATAGTAGTTGTTCATATCTACAGCAAATACATAAACCCTGTTCCTTGTATATTTTACATAAAATTTTTCAGGTACTTTTGTTTTCAGGTAGTCCACAAGATATTTCTGTTCCTTCGCGTCCGCATGGAGTACTATTGACAGTGGGGGCTTTTCTCGTTTCGGTTTTTTCGTTGTTGGCACCTCGACGTCTTCGTCCATGTATTCTTCGTTTTCTGAGTCCGCTTCCCAATTGGATAAAGCGGCCTATCTGTTAGGGGATTCCAAGTTTATTTGTTTACTAGCATCAGCCACACTTGTATTTAAAGTTTCTGTTTCCTTAGTTTTTACGAGTTTGTCTTGATTCACTAATACACAGTTCGTTAACACATTCTCATTTATATTCTTTACAACCCTATTTTATGATTTTAGTATCTTTGCTTTTGTCATGTACGTGCACTAACACCTATTGTCTTTTTGTTATTATAATAAAGTAACTATATCTCTTGAACCTACAAAATCCACTCTGCTTTTATTTATCAGTTTCAACCAAACTTTCGCTTTCGAACAAACCTTGCCCTCTCAGGTACCTGAGAGGGTGTTTTTGTTACCAATTTCCCGTCCGTCTGCACTCTCCCGTAACCGAACTCGGAATGGACGAGAACCGATGCTTTCAACGTGGTATGGCCGTTGCCTCTGCATTTTATTTGCACTGCGGTTTTCTCCTTCGAGCGCGATAGCAACTCCCACCCTCTGATGTACATATACGTATTTATGTACATAATATGCATGCAATAATATTTATTTACCTTACATTCTCTCTGCTGCATGCACCTTCGAAATTCTTAACGCACGTTTAACTTCTTTCCTGCTCTGACGGAGGACGAAAAAAACCGAGAGAACTCTCCCGAACTGGAAAAGACGCCGAGTGAATAAACGAAGTGAATTAAGATGAAAAGAACAGGCGGACGGACAGACGCTCCGAGACGAGCGAGATGGATGCTCAAGAGTCAAAGGAAAACCCAGGTTTATTATAGAAATCTCGGGTAGGTATTATAAGTAACTAAACTTCCGAAACGAATTACAGTGCAATCGACAGCAGGCTAAAGCAGCGGCGAAAGAAGAAGAGTTTTCTGCGTATGTAACGCGAGGAGAAAAACGTGAACTAAGGGCAAAAGGAAATTTAAAAATCCAAAAGGAGGGGCAACGGCACGCGGTGTTCCCAGGCGGTCACCTATCCAAGTACTGACCGCGTCCGATGCTGCTCAACTTCGGTGATCGGAGGAGAACCATTCATTTCACTTCAAAATCTCTTTATTATTTATGAATATTGATTTACAGAGTATATACAGTATTACACAATATTATACATTGTATATATTTACAAATTTCAATTTTTGTTTATAGGCCCCTACCGGTTATAGTTTATCCTACATTCTATTGTTTGAAGGCTTATGAGCTTTATTTACACTTTATTTGTGATTTTTCTACCTGAGTTTAAGTTTAATTGTTTTGTTCATTTTATTTAAAGTGTGTTTTTGAAGGGAAAAATTTAAAATGTAAAAACCCTTTTTCGATAATTTCTTTTTAAGTTTTCAATTGTATATCGTAAACTAATGTTGTTTTCTTATTTCTATGTTTATTTACAACTTAAAACTATGAATTATATATTTATGCGACATTTCGTGAACGTGGATTCGCAGGCTGGTGATTCCGGCTCTTTCTTTTAGGTCGGCAATGCGAGAGTATTTGCCCTCGTTTAGGCATAATCATAAACATTTGTTTTGAAATACTTCCAGGGTTTTTAATCGAGTATTGCGTATGTGACTCCATGCCGGGGCGGCGTAGGTAATGGTTGGTCTGATTACGGTTTTGTACAGTAATATTTTATTCTCTGTCGACAGGTAGCTGTTTTTCACCATTAGGGGGTACAATAATTTTAAGGCGGCATGTCCTTTCTTGAGCAGGTGTTTTGTGTTCCTTTCAAGATTCAGTCTATTGTCTAGTATTGTTCCTAGGTATTTGACATGACCTTGCGCTTCTATTCTGTTTTGTCCAACGTTTAACTTGGTAAATATTTTATTGTTTGTGAATTTTCGGCTGAAGATTATTTGTTCGGTTTTATTAGTGTTCAGTTTAATGTTCCACTTTTTATAGTATCTTTTCAATAGGTTGATATGCAACTGATTTTGTACGCTAGCTACCTGTGCGTTGAATGAGTGAGCATACACAGCTGTGTCATCTGCGTATATGGCGGTTTGTGTTTTTTCAAATTTAGGTATGTCCTTGATGAACAAAGTAAATAGGGCCGGACCAAGTACCGATTCTTGCGGTACTCCAGATTCGATGCCTTTTCGTTCGGATAACTGACTGTTAACCTTAACCTGCAATTTTCTGTTGGTTAGATAAGATTGTATTAACTTAATGAATTTTTGATGGAATCCGTATTTTATCATTTTATAAATTAATCCGTCTATCCAGACGCGATCGAAAGCCTTTTCTACAGGGTGATTCTGAAATAAAGGGTATCCTTTTATTAGGTGATAAGTGAGGCTAAAAGAAGACAAAAAATGAAGAAACGAAGTGGCTCCGTGAAAGTTGAGAATTTTCACAATTTTCCGAAATATTAAATACTGAAGCCGCCTCTGGTTAGCAAAAGGAAAGTGTTCTTTGTATTTTCGCCTTCGGAGTAAAAAGTGAAAGTTAAGGAGATTTACGGTTGTTGTAAAACCATTGTAGTGCAAGAATGAAAATTTGCCAGGCATGCCTATTTTCTTTGAACTAACGCAGGTGTAGTAGTACAATGAACAATAAATCCCATCATAAGCTACCCCTTGGACATTTTCAACTTTCCCTTCTTAAATCTGAAGTTGAGGAGATCAAAGAAATTGTGATATGTTTAACAGGCAGGGTTGTTGAAATGTATTAAGACAGTAAAAAGATAATAGCATAATTGATGTCACGAGCAATTAGACTCCAGTCTCGCAAGCAACATTTTAATCCCTCATTATTATTTAGTCTTTGAATAGAAAACATTATGGAAGATACTACTAATTATCGCTTCTGTATTTAACTCAATTCCATAAAATCGACCAATTTTTATTTATGTAGCATAATGCTTATTGAAGTTTTTGGTTCTTCGGAATTTTACAGAAAAAAGTCACTAACAGTAAAATTTTAATATTTTTCCGTTTACAGATCAAAAAGAAAATGTTATAAACCTGTCCATAGGTTATTTATGACATTGTAGAAACTAGAAAAACTATTATAAGCGTTTAAAGTGCGAGAAAGGTTTGGTGTGTTTACCATGCTTTCGGCGAAATAGCGGTTCCTTTTAACATAAGCTATCGCCTTCTTTTATCTCGAGCAAGTAGTAAATAGTAAGTCTGTCAACTAAGCAAGTACAGCAATTTTATTTTATCCCCCATCACGTTTACTTCTTAATCCAAAAGAGCGAGAATTATAAAAAGGTTTCTCGTCAAAACGTTTTCTTGGAGATTAAATATTTGGTACCTGCTTCTTTCAAAGGCACTGGCTTTACCTTAACAACTAGGTACTTCCAATTTCTTTTTCTAAAAACATATATATAAATAGTAAAATGAAGGTCGCTGACCGCTGCCTATTTAACGCGAAAATATAGCTTCTTTTGTTAATGTCAGAAATGCGAATCTCATTCAAAAGCGCACGAAAAAGGGTCACAATTCATAATTCAATCTTCTTTCATTTTCTTGTAAAGACTAAACAGAGTATCGGGATGTTTACGCATTCGTGTTATCACCTTATTACTTGAAAGACGGGCAACTTACCAAAATATTACAACAAATGTTGAAAATGACCGCCGTCGACCTGAAGACGAGCCTCTATGCGTCGGTGAAAACTGTTACGCACACGAGGAAATATTCCAGCTGTATTGCGAATTTCTGTGGTTGCTGCTAAAATGCGTTGTTGAAGGTCTTCCGCGTTTTCGACTTCCGTGCGATATACAACAGACTTCATGTGACCCCACAAGAAGTAGTCCAGAGGATTTATGTCAGGGCTACGAGCAGGCCAGCGTACGGGACCATCGCAACCGATCCACCGATGGGGAAACATTTCGTTCAAATAGCCCTGCACACGTACGCTAGTATGCGGAGGGGCTCCATCATGCATGTAATAAATATGCCTACGAGTTTCTAGAGGTGTATCATCCAACATATCTGGCAACCTGTTTTCTAGAAATTCCAGATACGTGTCTCCGTTTAACCGCTGTGGTAAAATAAATGGTCCAAACAATGGGTCTCCTAAAATGCCACACCACACATTAATAGAAAACCGCCATTGAAATTTATTTTCCCTAATCAGGTGAGGATTAGCGTCATTCCAATAATGTACGTTATGAAAATTGAAGATACCGTCTCGCGTAAAACAACACTCATCCGTAAACAGTACTTTCTCTACACATTCCTGTTGTTGCATTGTTTTTTGTTGAAACCACTCACAAAATGTTCGTCTCGGTGCAAAGTCATTTTCAGTTAAATGCCGAACCCGTTGTCCGTGATAGGGATGTAATAAGTACGACTGTAATATCCGATGCGCTGTTGCTTGGGAAACGTTCACGTCGCGTGCGATACCGCGGGTACTTATTGTAGGATCTTCATATCTAATACATCTTCTTCCGCTTGAAGAAAGTGTGGTGCTCGTTCTTGTCCACGGCCTTCATATGTTGCGACGGTGCTACCTGTATCACGAAGTCGTATCGTTTGCAGTATTGTATTCCGCGAAGGCTGTCTTCGGTGTGGAAAACGATCGGCGTACAGTCGTTTTGTCGCTTCTACATTATAATGACATTCTCCATACATTAAAGTTATGTCTGCCAACTCTGGAGTGGAAAACATCTCGCTCACTTTAAATTTTTTCACACCTTGTCACTCTCAGGAAAGTCAAAGACCGACTGATTGTGACAACACGTTCCGACCCTTACATATGTAAATAGCTACCTGCCAATAACAAGGAGGGTCAGTCAACCCCTATCGAATTTTACTTTAGTAAAAGTATGAGAGCAGGACCGGCTTGGCTTAGCGATTAAATTTCGAAAGTCTTTTTCTCGGAAACTATGCAATTTTTACGTACCTTTTTTTATCGCAAATGTATGTACTATCACACCGCTATCCACCTGTATATCAAGTAAGGTCATTACTGTAACTTTATCCTTGTTAAAGTTCATAGCTATGTCGTGCATTATTCTAGCGATATTTTGTGTGGTATTGTGGTGTTTCTTAAAACAGAACTGTTCCTCAATGTCAATGTTTAGTTCGGACTGCAAGGTTATTAGTCTTTTATGTATGATCTTTTCTGTAATTTTTGAAAGGGTAGTTAAGAGGGTTATCGGTCTGTAGCTGGCAGGTAGGGAGGGATCTTTGTTAGGTTTTTTGATGGG
The DNA here is from genome assembly GCA_011009095.1 of Ignelater luminosus. Classification (NCBI taxonomy): domain Eukaryota; kingdom Metazoa; phylum Arthropoda; class Insecta; order Coleoptera; family Elateridae; genus Ignelater; species Ignelater luminosus. The sequence continues at coordinate 5,917 of VTPC01083470.1, read as the reverse complement.
TGTTATTATTGCGTGCTTGAATGCTTCGGGAAAGTAATTGTGTTTAAGGATTGCGTTTATTATATAGTTTAATTGCACTATGAATTTTTTGGGCAGGTTTTTAATTATTTTATTTTCGATGCCGTCATGTCCTGGAGCCTTGTCTGTTGGTAATGCTTTGATGATGTCCTTGAGCTCTCGGGGGTTAGTCATGATTTTTCTGTAGTGTTCGTTATCTTCCGGATTGTTATGTACATTAAAAACTCTTACTTGCCTTTTGACATTCTTTTGTTCATCTGTGAGATCCTCTCTGTTCCCAGTCAGAAAGGTGACGTCATTTTCACGTGTTTTTAAAGTCCTAAGTTACGTCGATCCACCAATTTATTGACGTGTTTCTTACGTAATATGACGGCAATATGTCACAGATAAATGACGTGATCTAATAACGTAAAATGACGTAACTTAATAACATGAAATGACAGTATCTTACGACGTTAAATAACGTGCTTTTGCGACGTATAATGACGTGAATTACGAGTTTCACTTTGTGTTGAAATTTCATAGATTTTAAAAGTAGTGTGCATATACAAAAAATAAAAAAAAGAATAAATGTATTTTTTTATGACAACATAGAAAACAAAAAATATTTAAAAATATATTATATTACCAAAAGCTATTAAAAATTAGTGTTGCAAATTGTAAATGTACTTCAATATAATGGACTGTATAATTTGTTAGAAAAACACTCGTGAATTGTAAATGTAAAAGACGTTTATTTAAATGTTAATTGTTAACACGTCTGAGCGTGTCTGTATTCGACGGCTGTCGCTGTGGAAGAGAGCGAGGGTTGCTATTACATTCCTTGCGCACCCTTTACTTGTATGTTCGGCCGTCCTCGACAATCATCGTAAATCAATACAAATGTAATATTCTCTTAACAATTAGTTTATAGTTCTTTTAAGAATAAAGAATAACTATTAGTTTCTAATATCAATATTCAATACCGAAGTCTGTGAAGATTAAATAGTTATACTAATAACCGTATTTATATGAGATAAGTATTGCAGCCACTTCTTAAGTTACATGTTATATTCAAAGCCAGCTGCATCTATACAATCTTTTACAGACTTTCTGCAGTTAATGTATTGTGTGAAACAAAGGAATCGACACCCATTCATCATCATTAAAAGTTATAACAATACATTTCCCTTTTATATCATCTATTGACCATAATTCTAAATTACTAAATAAATTATGCCTTTTAAAAATACTTAGATGTTTAGATTCAAATGGATACTCATACAAAGAGGAATAACTTGTGAAACGTTTACCAACAATAATAGTACTCCCAACTGTAGTCAGTAGAGTGTTATGTATTTGTATTACAATACCATTTTTGTCCTAACAGTAAGAATCACATGCTACATATCTATTAGTGGTTAATACAAAATCTTTTAAATGAACTTTCTTAACTATTTATATGTAAAATTAAGGGTAATTAGAGGTCCCCAATTATGTTCTAATTCATGAGTAAGAGCTATACATGCACTGTTAATTTTGTTATTTTCAAAGCCAAATTGTAATTCATGTATTATTGAAACTACCTGTTGTAATGGCTTATTTGGTGATTTAACAAAACGTTTTAAATATCCAAGGTAATTCTCAAACTGAAAAGCAGAAAATGAATCTAGAGGACCATATAACAAACATTGTCACTAAGATGACATAGATTATGCACATTATAAATTAAAAATTCTGAGTCATATAATTTTTCGGCATGTTCAATGAATGTTGTCAATAATCGGCCAGCCAATTCACAGCTATTAGCAAGAGAATTTCTTGGTTTTATAAGAAGAGCAATTGCAGAGTGAAGTAATAAAATTATTGTAAACAGTAAAGTTAATAATATCTCTCAAAACAATAATACCAGTATATAAGAGGAAGGTTCGAAATTCTGTTGTTTTGTAGATGATCGTACTTTTAAATTACCTCCAACCCAAGTATTTAACATTTTCTTCATAACCCCAAGACACACATTGTGCATCTAATCCAAAGGAAAATGTGAAATCATATTAATTGGCAACTTCAATTCATTTGCTAGTAATTCTTTTAAGACAGCATTTGTTATAGAGCTGGTGTCACGTCCTCCTATATTAGAGTAATGTGATGCCTACAATAAACATAAATAGTGCAAGAAGTGTAAACAACATATTGTTCTAAATTAATTTACTCACCAAAGCTAGTAAATTGTCATTATTAGCTAGGTATTCCTCAATTTGGTTCAGGTCATGCAGACTTTTAATTGATAGCTTTACAGGAACATCGTGAAGTATTTCAAGAGATACTGTTTTAGCATTTGTATATTTGCTTTTTAGAAATTTTAATATCTCGTTATTCTGATGTTTGATTTCTTTGTTTTGCTGCTTAAAATGAATTAAATAATTCAAGATAGTTGTATTAGACACTGATGCTAAAAAGAATCATATTAATAATGTGTACCTAACACCCTTTAAACAATGTACCTGCTCTAGCATCACTAGGCACATAACGAGATAATAATGAATGGATAGTAGGTGAAGATGATGAAGGTGTACATAATCTAAATTGTAAGAGAGGGGATACTTCTGTAAATGCCTGTAGAGAAGCTTGTGAACTACATTCACTAGATGAACATTCTAAAACCAAACAAAAATTGTAACATATTATGTGTTTAATATTAGTAATATTTGCATACGAGTTAGTGTTTCTACCAGATCAGTAATTCCATCTAGTTTAGGGGATAAATCTTCCTTAGTTTCTTCCTCACTGGAGTCAAGACATAAACACTTTGGAGGAACAACCTTTCTTTTCTTTATTAGATTACTTTTTTCAACATCTGAGTCGGTTTGAACATCAGACGTTACTTCAGCTGTAGCTAACTTCTTGCGTGCTTTCACATAATCATCTGAAAATTAAAGATTTTAAAAATTTTCAATTTGAAATATTATAATTTGTATTACTTTCTTCAAAAAATATTTGTTTAATTTTAAATACAGTCCAAGAATCATCATCTGGTTGTTCACCCTTTTTCAAAAATTTTTCAAAGATGGCTTGCTGTTTGGAAGGTGGCCACCAAGTTTTCTTCTTTCGTCGTGTCAGCCACAATTTATGGATTAAAGATATACCACCACCATCATTATTATCAAATTCCACTCCGACAAATGCCATTAGTCCTTACAATCAATAATATATAATAATATATTTGGTTTATTTTGTTATATTATCATCGACATCTTATGAATTTTATTTCAATTGGAATGCTTTGTTAAATTTTATTACCCACTAACTCATTAAAAGAATCTATGCAGTAGCAGTAAAAATAACATATTTTATGATCATAATCATAATAATTCCACTCTCTTATAATTGAAGCCCCTTGATTAGGTCAACTCAAAAGAGCAACTTTAGCTAATCAAGAATTAAAGCATTTTTTACATAAATATATGTATACATACAATGTGTTGATCAGAAGTATAAATAGAATTTACAACAAAAATTATTAATATTACCTAAATATTGTATTATGAATTTATCCTACGTTACGTATTTAACAGAGATCATGTGCTATAACTTATACCTAACCTTTAAAATGGCGGAACTTAGGATTTGTACATCAGACAAAAATACCTCTTGATGCAGTAGTATAGCAAAGAAATATCATTACACATTATAAAATACATACCTGAAAAATTCGGTAAAAGCTGTTTTACAATCAAACTTCGGGGCTTCGCAGAGATGAACACAACACAAACCTAAACGACACAAACATTAAAAAAGAACCGAATGGTGGACATGAACATTTCATCATTTTGCAATGCTCCGCCGCCGCGCCGTGCCATTGCGCTTTCACGGCTTTCACACATGTGCCGTGCTTTTGAGTTGGTGCTGCCCGGCAATTTTAGAATTCATTATCGCTCTCGGGCAAACCTATAAATTAGACATAGATTATAAATTAAGTGTAAAGACTTGATATGTACCTACCTACCAACATTTATGATAACTTTTTTAACCTTTGAAAAAATAATACTGTTATAGGGAACTGGAAGATACATTAATAAAAAATGTTTTTAACCGGTACGTTATTAACATCTGAAAACTGATTTCTTTTTATAAACAAAATGGTAAATATTATTAAACGAATATATGTATATTTCAAATATAATATTCATGGACTTCCCTTTGTGTATTGTTTTATCTATTCGGAAACTCGAGTGCTTGTACGTTGCGGTGGAATTACATGCTTGTAAAAGCATTTTCGTACTACACCGACCCTAGATGATTTTTATACTGCACCGGACGGGGACAACATTTTCGTACTGATCCGGATCGAATTTGTTTGCGTGCTGCATCGGATCGCGGCTTTTTCGTACTGCACCGGACCGAGATTCTTTTCGTACTGCACCGGACGCGTTACATTTTTGTACTGATTCGGACCGAGTTTCTTTTCGTATTGCACTGGACCGAAATCCTTTTCGTACTGCACCGGACCAAGATAATTTTTGTACTATATCGAACAGGCAACATTTTCGTACTGTACCGGACCGAGATTCTTTTCAGTTAGTCATCGACGTCATTCACTAAATAATTACGTCGATGCGACGTCATCATTTACTACGGAATACATTCTGATGATATGTGGTCGTAACACGTTTAAGAAACGTCAACTCACGTTGCTTTGAAGACGTCATAACACGTGGTAAATGATGACGTCGCATCGACGTAATTATTTAGTGAACTACGTCGTTGACCAATTTCCACCAATTTAACACGTGTATACGACGTGGTAGACGTCACCTTACTGACTGGGTAGTGTTTATGCACGTTGTGGTAATGGTCGGCTAACGTCTTCGCTTTATCCTTGTCCGTTATTGATATTACATTATTGCTGTTGAGTGCAGGTATGTCTACCTTTTCCCTCTTCAGCATCTTGGTCAGTTTCCACAGTATATTCTCCTTTATATCCAAACCTAATTTTTCTTGCCAAATTGCGTTTCTGTGTTGTTTTTCAAGTGTCTGTTACCGGTTCTTTGCTGTTGCTTCCGGAGCGCATTTCGAGCACTTATTTTTTGTCTGATTTCGATTGGTAGCTTATCTTTGTTTCCGTCTATGATTTTTATCTCGGTGTGTTTCCGCTTTGCATATCGAAGCACTTCGGTCATTGACTGCACTTCTCGTTCGATATCGTTCGGGCCATTGATGTTGTTGTTAATTTTTATTTTAGCATTTAATGTGCTTCTGAATTTCCTCCAGTCCGTGTTTTTGTACGACGTAATCTTCAGTTGCCTCTTTTCTGCATACTGATGTTTTAGCATTATTAATATGGGGTTATGATCGGATGTTAATTCCTGTAACGTTACTGGTTGTGTGGTGTTTGTTATGTTTTTATTAATTACCAGGTCTATGGTTGTTGGTGTGCCACCGTTTGGAGGAAAGTGGGTGGGTTCATCTGGATGCATTACAATTAAATTTTCTGTATTCGTGTAATTATGCAGTGTCGTTCCGTTTCTATTGCTTCTGTGACAGTTCCAAAGTGGATGTCGCGCGTTAAGGTCACCTAATAATAATACCTTTCGTCTCAATTTAAAGATTTTATCCAGATCTTTTGAAATTTTAGGAGTTACAGCTTCTTCGTTCTCTTTTTGTTTGGGAGTACATTGCTTTACCACCCAGGGGTTCACTTCAGGTGGTGGTGCTGGCTTAAGCTTCGGAAAGTCTTTTGTATTCATCGTAAAATGCGGTTTCTTGACTTCTTTCTTCTTTGTTTGCTGGGCTTCGTTAATTTTAGCGATTCTACCTTCATAGACAGGACAGGTGGTGCTGCTAGCAACGTGTTGTCCGTGGCAATTATAGCGCTTTGACGGATTATCTTTACCGTTAGGACAATCCCTGGACCAATGTT
>VTPC01083458.1:0-15160 GCA_011009095.1 Ignelater luminosus | reverse complement strand
TTTGTTATTTTGTTTGGTACCTATAGCTCTGTTATTATTGACTTTAGAAAAAAATCTGTAAAGGAGTAAAAAAGTTGTAGGTAATTATGTGCTTAATGATACAGTCTAACCGAAATTTTTATTTAAGCTGTAGTTTTTGAGTTATGACACAAGCTTGTGTTTTGTCTAATGGAAACCATAGTCGGCCATGATTTTATAAACACGGCCTTTTTTCAACGATTCTAACGATATATCACTTGACATAGTTATTTTTATAAATTAATTAATTATGGCCCTGTTTTTCTTTTCATTTTTGAACTGTGCAAGTAGTATGCTATGAAAACAATTGATAGATGCGCGCATCGCGTCTAATAATAAAATTCATGTTAGTTATTAAAATTTTTATTACAATTTCGAAATTATAAACATAATTATTTTAAATAAAAATAATTTTTGAGAAATCAATAAACAGAGAATGACAAACGATCAATTAAGAAACAATAAAGGAAATTAGAATATAAAGCAGTACCAAAACAACGTAATTAAAGTAAGTAAAGTGTTTAAGACTAAACATGTTCAAAAGGTCCAACATTATGATTAATGCACAAGTTACATCTTTTTAAAATCGAATTTGTTGCTTTTCTAACGGAACGTACATCAATATTAGCAAAAACTTCTAGTACAGCTTCTCTAAGGTCATCTACTGTGTCGTACGACTTTTGATTTTTATGGCACAAAATGTAACACTGAATTATATCACGCTTTTCTTGATTAGAAAAATTTATATTGATAATTTACGAGACCAAAATCAACATTAATTAGAAACTAAATGATTTGCACCTATCAATCGGTAATTGTCGTTTGCATCTGTTAATTGTTTCCATAGCATACTATGTTAACAGCATTTTTAGTTTTTAGTTACACCTATGAGTGAAGTACCTATTTTCATCTAAATCAGTTTTTTTCACTTATCTTAAATACTTTACTTACTTCAATTGCGTTGTTTTGGTACTACTTTATTTATATCCTAATTTCTTTTATTGTTTCTTAATTTATCATTTGTCATTCTCTGTTTATTAGTTTCTCAGAAATATTTTTATTTAATATTGCAACTTCATCGGAATAAACATTTCACACCAAAATAATTCTGTTTATAATTTCGAAATTAAAAAAAAATTTTAATAACTAACTTAAATTTTATTATTAATTGCGTTGCACATCTATCAATTGTTTCCATAGCGTACTACTTGAACAGTTCGGAAACGAAACGAAAAAAAGGCTATAACTTATTTATTTATGAAACTAACTATGTCAAGTGAATCTTTAGAATTGTTGAAAAAGGGCCTTTTTTATAACGTCATGGCCGACTATAGTTTTCATTAGAAAAAACACAAGCTTGTGTCATAACTCAAAAACTATAGCTTAAATAAAAAATTTAGTTAGACTGTAATATTCAGCACAAAATTACCTACAACTTCTTCCTTTATACATTTTTCCTAAAGTCAATAATACCAGAGCTATAGGCACTGAACAAAACAACAGAAAAACTATTTTTGCGAGATATCTATTTAGCCATGCATGTTTTCTAAAAAGCAAAAAACTCATCAAGTAAAGCTCGTAAAACTGCAATTCTTTCCCCATTTAATCGTCTCTCTATCTCCGCTGATTTCCGAGATTCCCATACTAAACATCGGAAAAAACTCACCCTGTATACGACTTCTCTCATTTGATCTCATTAAGATCATCCCATTCCGCGTCCACAAATATTTGACATTCTTTGGTTTTTTAAATTCTCGAGCCTTATTATACAATATCTTAATGATTGTAGTAAGAGATTCACTGATATAAATGTAATTATCTTGTCTAATTAATCAAAATTTAAATGACAAACCTTTAGTTCCCGCTTTACCTTTTTCAACCTAAGAAACTCCTTTTTATCTAATCGCCGCACGAACTTGATTATGATTGCCCCCGCCTGCTCCGGTCGATTTATGTACATTGTTTCGTAAACGATGGCATGCATCTACATATCATATTGTCTTCTGGGTTAAATCCTATCGAGGTGACCACAGCTTTAACTACCGTGATTATATTTTTTTCAGGTGCTTCTAGGACCTCCTAAATTTCAAGAGTATTTCTTCGAGAATACTGCTTGCATTTGTTTAGTTTTTCTTTAATTTTCTTTTGAAGTATCACGAGTTTATTTTCTATGTATTCTGTATTCTTTACATACTTAGCCACCGACTCATCTTTTTTTCAGGTCGTTATTTGATATGTCAATTTTTTCATGACAATAAATCAATGGAGGTTGCAGCTTCAGCTTGCACTACCAATATACTGCTCAACTACGACATTATCTGTGCTAATGTAGTAGCAGTACCTCCTCAATCAACATTATCACAGCAGTCGATGCATGTGCTTTATTGTTAGTAACAATAGGGGATGAGCTACTACAGTTTAGATACATGAACAATCTAAGTTCTCCGGAGTATTTTGTTAAAACCGTATTAGTTTGTTGCCTCTACTAAAAATGCATCATCATCAGACGATGCAACTTTTATGTTAACTCGAAATAATTGTTGATGTATAAAAAATAATGCGCGGGAATTCAGATACCTATTTACATATTTACCCCTTTAACGTATCTTTCAAGATATTATTTAGATTCGAATATCTTTTAGCGTGAAATTATGGTCAAGTTTCATGGCCGTAATCATAGGTTATTATTTCAACGTTTCAACTCATGAAAAATGTGTTTGTTCATTTGAATAATTTTTGTTATTATAGAATTTTGCATTTGAACTTGATGTATCGCGTGTGTCGATAGAACCTTGCGTTATAAATTTTAGGTACTATATAAATCAACAACTCGTGCGAAGGTAATTTTGTGCATTGTATGTTACTTTAAATATACTAAGAAGCATTCTATGTAAACTCAAGGGGTTACTTTTCTCTAGATTCCTTTTGTCATTCTTCTGATGGGTTATCAATCTTTTGCCATTCTAGCTCTAGAATAAAGAAAGACAAACGAGCAAGATAGCTTAGTAATACACTTTGGTTAAATTCCTTTATGAAACCTTTAGTTATTGAATTTGGTGGCCGGTCGCAAAATTTACTTTTGTTTTAATTCAGATTTAAGTTAATCTGAATTTATTTGACATTTTGATCCGGGAATAAAGTTCCCATTACTCTAAACTTTCAAACGATTACGTCCGTCCATTCTTGATTTGAATTTAGTCGCGAAAACACCGTGACTTCAGTCACATCTTTGTTCAAGAAATCAAAAAAATACCGTAACAACTCTCATCGATCTGAAGTTGTTTTGATGCATCAACTCTGATAAAGGGTATCGCGTAATTAACCTGTAACGGGAAAAACCTGAAAAAGAAGCATCAAGCCCATTACGGATATCGGAAGATGTTCAAGCCCAAAGCTCAAGTCGAAGACGGAGTGGTCCTAGCTAAACTTACCTTAGCCAGAAAAAAAGAAAGCTTACACAATTAAAAACTTTTGACAAGTTTAAAAGATGTTCACAATTAAGGGCGCCAGAAGCTGAAGGTCATAGGAAACACACGGCCAGCCCACGCAGCTTCTCGTAAACCAACACCCTGTATATGGGTCTCTTACAGAACAACGCCCTGTATACAAATGGCTCTATAAAATATCACCCTGTATACAGATAACTTTATGGAACATTTACAATGAACACTTCACTTTTAAAGATAATTTAGCAATAAAACTTAACGCTTTGAATTCTTTACCTTAAATCATTGCAATTTTAACAAAGGAGTCAAATTAATACTCTCTTTCACTTAGCAAACCGATATAAGTTAAATAAAACAATAAATCTTAGAAATTTTACTGGTCTTCTAGTGATTTATCTGACAGCTTACATTACTGAACAACACAACATATGGTAAACCCTTTTACACTCTATTTTTCAATAAGCAACACAACTGAACTTTATTATAATTTATTGTTCTCAAAAGCAAGAAATGAAAATGTTTAAAACAAATAAATAAAGGGGTTAGTAACGTTGTCAGCAAAGCACCAAGACGTCCAAATAAATATCGAGGAATGTTTGGAACCTAACTCACTAGTTACGGCCAAATCATTCTTTATTACGGCAAAGAGTCAAGCGTCTGTTAACATCAATCCGTAACAAACAAAAACTAAATAGTGTTCACTGCATTGTTTCTTAAACTGTACAAAATTAATACGTAACGACAGTTTTTAAGGAAACTATCGAAACGATGAACACAACAAAGATATCGGGGTTATGAGAGTTCGAACACGGACACACGGAAAGATAACAATAACTAAATACAATTGTTTCCTGAGCACACAGATGGTCACTTTACACGATCCTTGTTAATAGAAGACTGAGTAAGATGAATTCTTTTCACCTACAATATCATAGTTTGGATTTAATCCCTTAACCTGCGAATTCTAAGTCAGATCCGCCAAGGTCAGCGGTTTATTCAACCCTATGAGAGCCCATCTCCTAGAGTTAACCAAAATGCACCACGGCAACTACAAAAAGGCATCTGGACCCAACACCTCACAAAGATAACTACATAAAGCCTATAACGCGCACCTATTCTCGTTAAGAAAGCATGTTTGACTCTCTCAAGGGACACTCCAAGATTTAACACGTAAAACAATTTGATGCAATAAAGAAGCTGGTTGCGCACTGTATTATGAATGATAACATCGGCAAGCATAGAGACCATGGAAGATTTTAGGACGTTTGTGGTTGAGCATGAACCGGGGTTTCTTCAAAACATAAAATGCTGAAATATCAACGGCGTTTTCTGCAAACTGATTATTACGAAAAATGTTTTGACTGCTATGAGATGATTTTATTTTTTGCGATAAGATTTGAAGAACCTTAGACCAAATATCTGTTACCAATAAAATTAACTTGGTGAATATTATAAAGCAAAATGAAACAATACATTCATATTGAATAAACGCATTTAAAGCGAAACTCAAACCAGAACTAGGATGAGTACGCAAAATTTTAAAATGACATTACAAATTAAAAATCAAAACTAATGTATATCAAAGTGGATAGCGTTAAATAGACAAACATTTGTTACGATAAGAAAAAAAAGCGTGCGCTAAACGAATTTTGCAATTTTATTTAAAATAAGGCTAGCCAATGCAAAAAGAAGATGTACCACCATTCTGCACTGGTGGCAATTCCAAAACGTACGTTATATGGTATCACAAGATACAAAAAAATTGAGTATAGCCAATAACCCGGATTTCCTAGGCTAGTATCTACATCAAAAGTTGTGCTTCGAAATGATCGGTCTTTAAATGTTAGTTGTGCCTTTTTGTTCGTAATTTAGCAAATACAATGAAAATTGCGAAAACAACTTTATGCCAAATTAAGACAAAAAAAACTGAAAATTAAGGCCGAAACAAGAAGTTTGAAGTTATTGTCGGATTTCTTTTAAATAATTTTTCAACCCTATCGAAACATCTATCAGCTACTATTAAGCTATGCCTACGTGCTGGAAAAGTTAATATTCTTTCTAATGTTTTTCGCGGTAATTTATTCTTTAATTAAGATATGCACAATATGAGAGTTACTATTTTTCCCTACACAACCGTCACAAAATAATCTGAGCATATGTATTTTGCTGTAATCTAGTAAATCTAAGTAGTTAAGTAATGCTGAGACAGTTTCCGTCAATCCTCGATCAGTTAAGTCTTTTGTTCATACATAAAACTGTTGAACAACATCGAAAAAATATAGAAAGGAAATTTAGAAAGCAGAAAGTGATTTTGAATATCAAAACAAATGCTTTGTTGCTGAGGCTTCTAGTCGTGCTCTCCTTGAACCTCCTGGCTTTAATTACTAAGGTCATTCTTGTTGGAAAGTAATCTCGTGGCAATACTGTTTGATATTTCTTCTTTATGTAAAGGTGGCAACACTGCGGTTGGCGCATTGCGTTAGCAACCATGTAGGGTGAGTGATGTTACCGACTAAAATGTATATTGTTGTTTATAAAAACTTCTTGCCATTTACTTGTAATATTACTTCTAATAAAGTTAAAGTTTACGTATAGACTTCAATTTACAAAAAGACGCTTCAGTTATAAAAGATATTTCTTTTAAAAATACAAATATCAACAGATTATGGCCCCAATTAAATGATTTGAAGTATTTCTGGTAAAGTTAACCTATACGTTTATTGGAGCTTAGTAAAAATGCCAAACGATTCCTTAAAAAATGAGCACACAATTTCATATGATTACGAAGCTAAAAGCAAGGGAGAATTACAAAAGTTAGAAGTTTGCTATAAAGGATCCACTGCAGCATGATGAATTGTGGGAAGTAGTTTAATCAGAAGGGGCACAGAAGATCAACAAACAAAAAGGTACGAAGGCCCGTAGTATAATAATTTTAATAGTTGACAAAGTGAACTACTCACATATCAAGTCGGCGACAACCGCTCCCCAGGCATGGACTGTTCTAGAGAAGGCTTTCGAAGCTACTGGCCTTACAAGAAGAGAAGGTCTTCTAAGAAAACTAGTCACAACTCAGTTGGCAGACTTTAAAACGGTCCATGAGTATTGTGATTGCATCATTTCTACAGCTCATAAGCTGAACGATATGAGTAAGTAAAGAACGGGCAGGGACCTTACTTCTTGCTGGTCTACCTGAAGAATTCAAACTAATGATAATGGGAGTAGAAATCTTGGAAGTAAAGATAACTAGAGACTCTATCAAGATAAAACTCCTCCAGGACGTCAATGTTAGACTAGACAATACTCCACAGGTAGATTCTGCACTATATAGTAGTAGATCAATAAAAAAATCAATCAAACTATTTTGCAAAAAATTGTAGATATCGAAATACGAAGAAGGCTGACAATAATCTTAAAAAGCCAAATAATAAAGATGCAGCGTTCGTGATTTTATTACCCCAAGATTCAACTTTAGTTAGAAAACAATTTTGGTTCCTAGATTCTTGTGCATCAACTCACATTTCAAACAGAGACTGTCCGACAAACCAAAGGACCACTAATGCAAAACTTTCAGTGGCAGACAACAGTCATCTTGAAACTAATGCCATTGGAGACACAATTCTCAAGCTAAATATTGATAGCATCCAGCAAATTAAAATCGATGCCAGGAATGTTTCATATAATACCTGAAGCTACAGTCAATTTACTATCAGTTAGTAGAATTGTAGATATTGGGTATTCTGTTATCTTTGACAAGGAAGGTAGGCACATTAGAGACGAAGATGGAGCCATTATGGTCATAGCTCACCAATAAAATGGCACCTGCAAAATGGACAGTGTATCTGACCATACAAGATCGTAATACAAAAGGAATGTTGTGGCACCGGCGCTTTAGCTATCTTAATAGAAAAAGTATAATTAGGTGAAGTAGAATATCATATGGGATTGATTTAAATGCAGTTGCTAGTAGACCATGTGAATTATGTGTACAAGCTAAACATGCAAAATCTTTTTTTCAACCTAGCTAGAAGAAAACGAGACAACTTTTTGAACTGGTGCATACCGACTTATCTGGACCAAAGAAAGCAAATACTTCCTGATTTTTATCAATGATTATTCGAAGATGACATTTATCTACCTTCTTAAAGAGAAAGCGTTTAAAGCACTTGTAGAAAACCAAACAGGTTGCAAAGTTAAGAAAATCAGATCAGGCAACGACAGTGAATATATCAATAATGCCCTACAAGGCAAACTTTGTGCGTCTGGAATTGTTCTATACAGCTGAGCAGAATGGAATAACTGAATGAAAAAATCGTACAATTGTAGAGAAGGCTAGATCAATATTATTTGATGCAGAATTGGATAAAATCTATTGAGCTGGGGCATCATTCACAGTGGTATACATTATTAATAGGTCACCTACGAACCGTTAGTCAAATAAAATACCTTATCAAATTTGGCGTAAGGAAATACTGGATTTATGTCATTTAAGAGTACTTGGCTGTCCACCAATGGCTCATATTCCAAAGGCATTAAGACAAAAAATCGAGAAAACTAATTTCTGTCAGTTACTGCGATAATACAAAAGGGTATCGACGAATTGATCCTAAAGCACATAAAATTACAGCACGCCGTGAAGTAGTATTTCTTAAACCCACCGACACTACTGAAATTAAGATCAGTGCTAAAAACAACCCAAAACCTACATCCACTCAACTGAATGGTAATGTTACAGAAGCTGTTACAGAATTATCACAAAATCAACCTCTGGAAAACAACATTACCAATGAAACATCATCAGAACTAGAAGAAGAGGTAAGTAGTGAAATAGAGACACAGACGATAGAACGTCGTTATTCACTCCGAAAGAGGGAGCAAGTTGAGTTTCCTGATTTTATAATGTACAAAGCTGTTAACCCTAATCAAAAAGATGAGATAGTTCCAGCGTCAGTGAGTGCAGCCGTCAAGTGCAATATATGAAGAAAGCAATGGTTGAAGAGTACAGTGCATTAGTTTAAGATATGTGGGTTATTCCATAGACTTTTAGTAACAGGCTATAAAACCTCATGAAACAAACAATATTACGACAATAATCTGTCAATTTTCAGCTAAAACTCTGTTAGTGATAAATTTTTAAGATTTTGTATTGTTGATTTGACGTTTACTACAATGGAAGTTAGTCGAAACGCTTTTCAAGCTATGATTTTGTATGACTACAAAAAAGGATGACGTATGATCAGAGCTTTGAAAGTGACTCGGTCCCATCCCTATCAAGTGTAAGTTATTGATTTCGTGAATTTAAACGTAGAATAAATTCATTAAATGACGAACCGCGACCTGGCAGACCAGCAGAAGCTGTTCGTGAAAAAAGCATCGGAGCTGTTGACAGAATAATAAGAGAGAGGCGAAATGCAACTCATCGTGAAATACAACAAGAAGTAGGGATTGGATCAACAGCTTTAAACACTATTTCGCATCAACATTTAAAGGTTAAAACACTTGCAAGTCGTTGGATTCCTTGTTCACTGAATCAAGAACAGAAACAGATTGGTGCAGATTTATGCTTGAAAAACTTCATGGAAGAGCTTCAAAGCAGATGTCGTGCATCTTAACTGGTAATGAATCCTGGATATACAACCACGATCCAGAAACGAAGCAACAGTCTACGTTTGGATTTTTGAAAATGAAAACGTACCGACAAAAGTTGTTCGTGGCAGAAGTGTAAACAAAAAGATGGTGGCAGTTTTCATCAGGCGCAGCAAACCAGTAGCAGTTATTTCTGTCAGTGATGGACAAACCATTAATGCCAATTGGCATACATAAGTTTGTCTACCACAAGCTTTGAAAAAGTCTGTGAAAATCGAAGAAAACCTTGTAACGGGAAGATGCTCAAAAGTATGCACAAGTCCCGTCCAGACCAATGGTAGATGTTAAATCCCGTAGCTCATGCCGCAGATGGGGTGGATTCTCAAATTAACTTACCTCTCTTAAATTAAAGATCGGATATCTTTGTTCAAGAGAGACTTACCCAAAATGTACTAGAGAGAGAAAAACGGGGTTCAAAGAAAATCCGAGGAGCAAAGATGGAAACAGCTCACCCAATAATCTTAGGAGCAACGATGGAAAAGCCCCAAGATAGCCCGCCAAGGCGCCCAACCAACTTACCCAAAAAAGGCGAAATCTATTAGTACGCTAGAGTCAATGGTTCAGCAACGATATCGAAAAAAGTCGATAAACTTAATGCAACAAACACTTCCTCTGGAGAGGGCATTCAACGAATCACGATATCATCGCATCATGAGATTCTCACAACTCAGAAGGCTAATCACACAACAGTCACAACTCTCAACGATACGTCACCACATGAACTCAAAAACTTGTAAGATGTTTAAACCTTAACAAGGCCAAAAGCAACTAAATTGATTTTATTTAGCAGAATACTCATTGCGGTGATAAAAACATCAAATTAGGGTTAAACTACAAGCCCTAGGCCCGCTAGAAACCTGTAGATTCTCCAAAGGAGAAACCTTTAGTCAAAATAAAGAGAAAGGGAAATGGTCCTGCGCGCTTAGGAACCAATCCCCTAAATACAAAAAAACAACTCAAAAGAGTACAATAGAAAATACCAGAAATAGACCTAAAGATGATAAATCCTGAATAACAGACACCTAAAGATCTCGAAACGTCAAGATTCGATACAGAGAGAAAATCTCAAAACGTCACTGGCCTCACACATTGAACAGTTGAAGTCTACAAAGATCACAAAACAAAACAACAGTCAACACTGGGCCAAAGGGTACCTAAATAAAATGACCAAAAGCCAAATCAGTCACAACTGTCAAAGAGTTCACTAAAGAACTAACAAGTTCACTGAAGAACTAAATACGGCGACACCGCCAAAATCTGTCACTAAGACAGGACACCAGAAATCAGCAACACTGCTAGTGAAGCTATAAAAGCTCCAAAATACACTAAAAGGACAAAATTGGTAAAACAAAGTCGGTAGACGGTAAACAAGGTTAGGCCCCAGTACACTGGAGTCCAACAATCTAAAAAGACCTCAAAACAAGATAACCATGAGTCCAAACGGCCAATGGAAGGAATAATCTAGCTCAGCCCTTCTAAATTAAACCAACCAACCAAGTGGCCAACAAATGGACAACAAAATCCGAATCAGCAATATTGCTAAAAGGAAACACTATAACACAAAAAGACAACACGACGAAAATCTTCCTAAAAGCCAAACACGATAGTTAACCTAAACTAGAATAAACAAAACGATACAAAAAGAATCTATATGCGAAAAAAAACTATATACAAAAGGTCACAATCGGTGTTAATAAAAAAATCATAATAGGTGACCACAATAAAGTATTGACTTCCCTTCGAGTGCACCCTACTCAAAGATGTTACCCACCAACCACCCACAAGGTAGTGGAGGAGGATAGCAAAAAAAAAGTTCAACAAACCCGGGGGACAAAGATGAAAAAAGGTCCCCTAACTGACCCGCCAAGACGTCCCCTAATCATCCCTAGGAGCGAAGATGGAAAAGCTCCAGGGTATCCCTCCAATGTTCAAGGAAACTTAGATTCCAGAGAACAATCACTTTTATTAACGTTGACCAAGAAACACAAGAACAAAATCCAAGTGTTTATATACAAAAACTTTAAAAATAACTAAAACCACTTTGAGTCTCAAACGCTCTTTAAGTTTACTTAACCCATTCGATTCACGGAGCTTCCAAGATGTGACACACACAGATTGACGCTTTACGGGGCGGGAAGTTTTTGTTCTCGACAGACCCTTTAACGTTGCACCAACGGGACCAAAATTGTTGCGTTTCTACCCTCTACGATTTGTATCTCCTGGGAAATACCAGCGTAACTGTAATTGAAGCAAAAACGCCTCCACAATAACAAAGCTTTCAAAGCACCGCTTTTCGGTAAACAAACCGTCTTTCCTCCGTGAATAACACGACAAAGACCCGTCGAAATAGGATTTCTCGAGTCCGATCTCTCTTTTACTAAGAGAATCGCTTCAATTAAATTCGGTTTGTAACCACTTCGGATTTGTAGGGGTGACGCCGAAAATTATCCCCGTACGTTGGTTCGAGTACGCAGCTCTTATTGTACTGCCTATTCTCTCTCTGCGTCTCCTGTTGCGCTATGTGTCCTTACTGGAGTGGGGTTGCAAAGTCAGATGCACGCCCTAACAGGTTAAAAATGCAGAGAATCTTATGGTACCAATGGAAAATCCCACTTCGTAGATTTACCGGCTTAAACCTAACTCAATCGAGACTGTGTAACTCCAATTTTTGCAACTAAGATTCCAGGCATTTTATATTGGAAAATAGCAAAAGGCACGTCTACCGGAGCCCAGAAGTCGAGACCACAAAGTTATCAATTCTTTAGAATAACATTCTAACAAACATTCGTTTATAGAATGAAATAATTTAAATATTACGCGTCAGGAAAACAAATACCTGAACGAAATTGAAAGACAGGGGCGGATTTAGTGAGAATTTGAAAATAACATTACAACCTGGCTTAGTTACGCGGAGTTCTGTTACACCACGACAGTGCTAGACCTCATACCGTCGCTAAAACATTGAATTTTTTACAGGAATCAAAAGTCCAGCTTGTATGACACCCTCCTTACAGTTGAGATCTAGTCCCAAACGATTTTGGTTTGTTTCCCAAGTTGAAAAAACTGATGCGAGGAAAAAGACTTCAAGATGCAAATACTGCGATTGCGGAATTTAGTCGAGTTTTTGAAGAGCTTCCAAAATCACGTAATACGTAGTGCTTAGTTAATTTACCAAATAATAGAAAAGTAGTGCGGTGTAAATAGATGTTTACAACAAAACAACTGAATAGGGAAATACGAGTAAAGTGTAAAGCCAGATTAATGGCGAAGGGTTTTACCCAAGAGTATGGGGTAGATTATAGTGAGACGTATTCCCCAGTAGTTAGACATAGCACGTTAAGATTATTTTTTGCATTAAGTGTAAGATTAAATTTTAAATAAGTCATTTAGATATAACTACTGCTTTCTTAAATAGTAACATTGATGAGAAAATTTATCTGTCACAACCCCTGGCTTTATTGGAAAAGAAAGTGAGAATAAGATATGCCTAACTAATAAGGTTCAAAAGATGTTAATAAAAACATTCCATACCAGTGGCTTATAGGTTCGTTGTATATATGTATACTTGACAGTAAATAGACCAGATATTGCTTTCTCAATGAATTACCTTTAGTCAGTTCAACGAATGTTATACTAATGAGTAAGCCTAGGACGTTTTAGGTTTTTACCTCCCACCAGTTTCCCATACGTACCTATTGCAGCGCGTGTATTGCTTGTAATTCGGTCCGCTCGGTGGTATGACCGGTATGACCCACCTACTCCGTACGCGTCATTGTTGGAGGGAGCTGATTCTTGAATTCCGACCTAAAACGTCCTAGCTCAACTAATGAGCATTTCAAAAGAGTATTGCGTTATGTTTATAGTACTAACGATAAAAGCATTAATTTTGTTAATAGTAATGTCAATATGGTAGGTTATGTCGATGCCGATCACTAGATTAGAAGAGAGTGTTGATAAGTAATCTCATCGCAACACTGTTTTATATTTCTTCTTTACGTAAATGTCACAACAATGCGGTTGGCGCTTGTGTTACCAACCATGTTGGGTGACTGATGTTATCGACTAAAAATGTATGTTGTTGTTTATAAAAATTTCTTACCATTTATTTGTGATATTCCTTCTAATTAAGTTTACGTATAGATTTCAATTTTCAAAACAGTGCTTCAGCTCCAGATTTTTTTCGGGTGAAAGATCTCAGGACTTCGACCGGGAGTTGAACGTCAAAACAATTATTTCCTTTGATAATAGTTAGAGATAATGGCAAAGATCTTAAGATTAAAACTAAATCACAACCAAATGCCATTACATTTAAAAGCTGTTATCCCCTTAATTTGGGACTGGCAACGAGCTCACTCGATGAGGTCAAACCAACCTGAAGGAAAAATGCTTTTTACGAACAATGACCTGCCAGTGTTTGAAATAATAACAATAATATATTAAAGAAACTGTTAGAAATAATTATAATAAATAGCATTAAGTTTCTTAATCTTAAGAATATTTATAAAATTAAAGTGCAACTTAACCTCACAAAAATATCGGAATCGCCAGCTTAATCAACTTACTTTAGGTCTATGGGAGATGATGGATATTTTAATCTGTCCTTTTCGCTTTGTATTGGTTGTTTCTCTCGTAATGACTGGTTGTGGCGGAAACGCAATATTAGGCAGTTTTTCTTTAAATCGTTAACCCCCAATGGCGCTTTTAAAAAACACTTTTTGCCATTTTTAATTAACTCGTTAACTAGAGGAAATTCAGACCTCGTAGTTTCTGCTACTCGGTTTAATCCGTGAGCTACGCAAGTAGAGTGTGTGAAATTACTATACAAAACTTTTAAATTAATATCTGTTTTTAGCATATATGCAGCCGCATCCGTCACCATTAACAGAAATCTTTCAGTTGGGACTGCATTAGGAAGAAAAAAGTTTGCGAGTCCCTCGTTAATAAATCTTGTTATGGTGCTGCTGTTGGTTTTATCTAGTTCTTTCAAATATATTAAAAATGGGCTGGTTGGAGTAGCTTCATGTAATATACCGATAATGAGACCAGCCACATACCTACCACACACATCGGTGGTTTCATCGACAGAAAACCTGATATAATGGTCTGCAATTATATTTTTAATTTCATGGAGGACTGTTTTATAAACTGTATCTAAATAGTTTTTGCGTAGAGTGCTTTCGGACGGTATCGATCTCTTACAATATGTTTCTAAGAATTTTCGAAATGCAGAATTGTCTAATTTTCTGAAAGGAATATTTGCCGATATCAGAGTATTGCATAAATCAAAATAAAAAGTTCTTTCTTCAGATCGAGTAGAAGATCCAGAGGCAACTACTTCTGAAATAGTTTGTTGTTTCAGCTTATTTTCATTTCCGCTCTTCCTATATTTTCCTTGTGAATATCGGTCTTCGTATGTTGTATTACATTATACTTTTTGTCGCACTGGATCTATTAAAACGAGCATTAAAGAATATTATATTTAAAATCTAATCTACTCCTTACCGTTTTAACACATACTCTGCAAAATAGTCTACTACCGTCCAGCCTTATTTCTAGTATATTTTTAATCCATTCTTCTACACTCGTTTTAACTTTTGGCATTGTAACACAGTCTTATTTTATTGAAAATAGAAGACAACACAAAAGATGAAGTTATAATAAAATGAAACGAAGCTTTTTCAATCTACCAGCAACATTACTTACACGCACGATACCAACACTTTAAGTAACCCAGTAAAAATGAAGCATTTGTCAAATAAATCTTAAAATCTATAAGAACTAACTGTTTTCGCAGCCTATCCTAGGGACAAAAAACTGCCGGGACAATGTGTAACGGTCTCCACAGGCTCCGGAACGGTGAGCGCCCAGATGGTATTCAATACATAACGGTAAATAATGATATTTTAAGAAATCCTTGAAAATATTGTCACGAAATTTACCGTAAAACAAAACGTTTAAAAAAATAATGTAGACAATTACTGCTAGAGAAAGAATTTATAGAAAGTATTTTGAAGAAACAGAAAATAAATATACTGTAGACAAGAAAAGTATAA
>VTPC01083454.1:0-14641 GCA_011009095.1 Ignelater luminosus | reverse complement strand
CAAAGACATTTTTTGTTTCAAATGTATGAAAACAGCACTGTCTTAATACGTGGACACTTGCCAACGTACGACCTAGACCTGTAGCATCATGCGAAACATTTAAGAATTGAACAAAAATATTGGCAATAATTTCTAGAAATTAAAATCTTGCCATTCATGATTCTTAAACACTAGAATAACATTAAATTATTTTTGTATGTACGTAATCTCCAATTTGAAGTGGATGTTAGCGAGTAAATCTAATTGAGAATCGAATCAATGTGAAGTGCGCGCTTACGTTTGATTTTTATTTGCTAACTGTTATCAGACAACAATAAGCAAACAAAAAAATTTACGTCAATCATTTAATTTATTTTTAATTAATTATTATAAAAAAAAAATTAGGTGCTTAATATGGAACCATCTTCATTTTTCATTTTTTAATTTCTTCTTTAAAATGAGAATAAAATGATTATCTATTGGGCAAATACTGTAAGGCTGTTCAAAAAAAGGGGTGGAGCATTTATAAAAATGTTAGTATATTTAATTAATCTATTTCTAGCAATTAATCATCTAAGGAGTTTTATACCATGAAGATGTAATTATTTCTTTCAAGGTTGAGGTATCCAAAACATCAATATTTATCGCTCTAGTTACTAAGAGTGGAGATAAGGTACTTTTTCCAAAAATAGGTAGTAATTGTTGTATTACTAAAGAAATAAATGGTTCTCAATCTACTGTTTTTAAAATCTACTTACACGCAATTAACAAAAACAGTTGATTTTGAGTTACTTTCTTGGAATATGTCAGTAAAGTCAAAATTTTTCATTTTTTAACTCCTCCAATGGTACTATACTGTACTTATACCTTGATGAATCAATACTTCAGTGGAATAATTATCATCATCGTAATCAAAGTTTAATATAAAAACCCCTTATACCTAAATGTCATTTTTAAAAGATTTTCAATTGGGTTTAATTTACCTTAAAGATAAAAATCGTTTTTAACGTTCAATAATGTGATTACATAAAAAATATTTACTCGTTAAGTGGTTTATTTTATTTCAAATTAAATAATGATGATGATAAGTATAATGAAAGTTATTTTTACTAGTATCCACGTTCACGTCATCATCATCACTCCTCAGTTTCCCATAGATAGGTATTTATAGAAACATTCACTTTTACTTTTGCCTAAACTAGAAGTTATAAAAAGTGTAAAACTCGTTCCCAGAAGCTTGTTTATATGTCACCATATATTAAGATTATTAAAATGGGAATATTACTTGAAAACGGGAAATATTCCTGGCAATATTGCCCAAGAAGTGATTATGATCCTACAGTGAAGCATTTACGAAACATTGAAAAACGAAAGTATTGTCTTGAAAATTACTGCACTTATCACCGTTTTTATATGATTTAATAATATCTTTGTCAGCAGTTTACAAAATGCTTGTTGATTATGTTCTGCACTTAGGCAATTTACAAGTTTCAGAATATTCTACAGTATTATGCATTAATAAATACATATTTCATTTTCTAATAAAATTGCGTCCTTTCAATTCTAAGGTATAGAAGTACAAATACAAAATTTTCAGTAAGTGGATACCGCTACAAGAATTGCCAAAACATCTTGTTCAAAATGAAAGTTATTAGAAATTTATTGTTCTATGTTTATTACTGTCTTTTGTAAAAATTCGTTCGTATGACTCGTTTTGTTTGGTCCACGATACCGACAGGCAAACTAGCAGTGATCAACTCATTTCGATTTGGCCTGATCGAGTCTTAGTTGTCCTCCCATGATTTAGAATATTGGAGTTCTGCTTCAAATGGCTCTGTCGCGTATCGAAAGTGTATATCAACTACAACCAGGGCCGGCGGAACATGATTTTCCGAGGTATGGAGTGCAAAAAAAGGTGGTTACACACATGTAAACCAAACAGGCGCGCAGGCGCAGAAAACCGATTCAACGATTAAAAAGTTCTTTTATTGTGTATCATTTATAAATAATGAATAAATATACATTAAATAATAAAATAATAAGAAATAAAGAATATACAGGGTGTTTACTAAACTTGCGGCAAAAATTCAGGGGGTTATTCCTTGGGTTATTTTAAAATTCTTTCTTTTTGAATAATTTTCTGAAAGATGCTTTCTTTCGAAAATGCAGGGCGATAAAAGCTTTTCGAAAAAAACAATACTTTATTCGTATGACATGTAAAGATTCTTGATCTACAAAAACTGCTGAAAATAACTACCACCAGCTAGGATGCATGCATCCAATTTTCTTCTTGTCGACTGCCGAACCTTTCCAAAGATAGCGGGGTTGTTTCTTATTGCATTACACCCCTCAATTACCCGATTTCTCAAGTTTTCTTCATTTTCCACTGGAGTAGTGTAGACTAATGTTTGCAAATATCCCCATAAATAAAAATCCGAGGGATTTAAGTCTGGGGATCGAGCAGGCCATAAGTGAGATCCACTTCGATCAATCCAGCGTTGCGTTTAAAAACTCACGAGCAACCAAACTAAAATGTGTTGGTGCACCATCATGTATGCATTACGTTTCTCGTTGTCAATGGTACATCCTCTAAAATCGAGGCAGCAATTCTTCCAAGAACTTTCGATACACTTCACTGGTAAGTCTTCCTGGTAGAAATACCGGTCCAATTAGCAGTCACCCACAATTCCAATCCAAATGTTTAATGAAAATTGATGTTGAAAACGATCTTCAAGTAGCGCACGTGGGTTTTCATCAGCCTGCACGTGGTTATTATGGAAGTTCCTAATTGCAATTCTAGAGAAATCTGCTTCATCAGTAAAAAGAATGAACGCCAATAGTTGAGGGATTTGAACCAAAGTTTCCAGAAGCCATTGACAAAATGCAATGCGTTGAGGAAAATCAGCTGGAGTAAATGGTATGGATTCAAGCCGTTTTGCTTCAAAATTCTCCACACCGTCCTAATACTCACATTCAAAGCATTTGCAATTTTTCTGGTAAATGTACCTGCATCTTCTTCTACCATGTTCAGCACATCTTTTTCCAATTTTAACGTTGTTAGTTGTTACTGCTGTTGGCCTTCCTGATCCTTTATTTCGTTTAAATGTGCCGGTTTCATAAAGACTTTGGAAAGTTTTTCTATCAGGAACATGATATGATTGGAAATCGTTTTCTGTACAACCGCCTAGCCTCTAACGAATTCCTTTTGGTAAATTCATACATAAAATGCATGTCTGTCATCTCGGTGTTCGTACAGCCATTTATATTAGAAAGCTTCACTAACAAAAGTTTAAGTATCAAACGAAAATACGTGACGCAATCAATTTAGACAACTTTCAAAGAGAGAAAATAGCAAGTCACTATTGAAACGATGACAAGTCACAATGGAAACGTATTTCTGGACATTTTTTGTACTCCGTAGGCCCAGTGCAGTACACCGTAGTTTTACTTTACTCGTATCGCTCTGCATCTTTAAAACAAAGCGTCTTTTCAAAAATCGTTCAAGGACAAAGAAATCTTAAAATAACCCAAGGAACAACCCCCCGAATTTCTGCCGAACACCCTGTATATGTTAATCGACAAAAACTGAAAATTAAAATACGAGATTCTCAGCTATGGAACTCGATACTCAAAGAAATCTCAAGTATGGAGTGCTCCATATTCACCATATGCCTTCCGCCGGCCCTGAGTACAACGCCATATATAGGCTATGATCTGTTAAAATTATTCTAGCTGTATACTAGGTAGCTTGTAACTTAAGCAGTTCCCCAGGCTGTTGATTGAAGTATCTAGGTTAATTATTAATCGTTAGTACCATTATATTAAAAAAAATGTAGGTAACCACAGCAATCATCATATTGCAAAAGTATGGTAGAAACCGTGAAACATGTCTTAAACAATACCTCTAAATTATTAAACTATAAACTTATTAAATTCAATTATTATTTATAGAATTGTGTTGAAGCCTGATAAAGCCTTAGACTTTCGTTAATTTTTGTACTTACAATTAGGTCAATTCTGCACAATATAAGCCAGCGATAGTATGTCTATGTTCCCAGCAATTAATCTTTAGCAATTCAGTATACCATAGCTACAACCTTACCTGCCACATACTGGGATGAAGATCTGTGAAGAAATGGAGAAATTGAATAAGGTTTCTCTGTAACTTGCGTTCACATCAAAGTCGTGGTTTCACATCTGTCAGACAAAGAAAAAAACAGATTCCGATGCAAGAACCTACATTGCGACTTCTTAAAGCTTTTCCAAGTAACTGTTTTAATATTTAAAAAAACAGAATAGTTCAAGAAATCTCTATATTATTTATTTGATCTAAACGAAATTCTAATGCAATTTTTAAAAACTAATCTAATTTATTATTAATTCATTGGCCGGACATCATTTACTTTGTAACGTTCACTTTTTGCTCCTGTTACATGTGTTGTAGTTAATCTGAACTGTCGGTGTGATCTTGTATTTTTTGTAGTTTTCTCTTGTTGAAGTGTTTTTTGGTATTTGTTGTGAATTCACACTGATAGGTTAATTACCTTTTTAGTAGCTTCTTTATTTTAAAATCGAATAAAAGTTGACGAACTTTTTAATTTTATTTATTATAGGAAGCGAGACACAGGGTATAATTTGTCTTAAACATTTAAATTTATTTTTTTCTTTAGCTTGTTAATACACCCTGTAAATCTTTCTGGTTATTACATTTAGAAATTTCTTTCCCGTATTGAGAAAATCTTCTGGAAATTCAGTGGAGGGTTAAGCAAATCTGTGACTTCAGTCTCATCTAGTCAAATCCGCATGACAGTCAAATTCTGTTACTTCCGATCGAGAAATCTGGTTGGGCATATATTATCTTTGATTTGTCTAGAAATTCGTTATCCACTTCGTGGAGAAAGGATGCCGAAACAGAGCTGCCATCCTAAATGCTAGATTAAACATTTACAAATCTTGCCTTCAAATGATTGATTATATACAAATTATTTTATTAACTTAATTTTATATTTATTAAATGCGAGATTTATTTTTTTACTTTGATGCTTTCTTGCAAAATTTTTTTTGTATGACTTAAAACAGTTTTGATTCAAATTTTTCTATTATATTGTTTTGTTTAAAAAAGGAAACTCAAGAAGCGTAAGTTGAGAGGGGTTGTTTCGTGCAGGTTTGTTTCAGATTTATTCGAGTAAGCGAGTAGAAAAAAAGAGAAAATCTGGGTACTGCACGTTTTCTGCGACGCTCTATATATCGAAAAACAATAAAGCGTCTTTAAAAATAATCTGAGAACAACTCTATTTGTACAACGCTATTATTGAACTGTTTGCGATCTAAGTTTTGTACCTCAAAGTACAAACAACACTAATGAAAGATTTTCGTTGGTACTTCTATTTTTATCACACTTAAAGTAGATAAATAACATGTATAAAACTGCCAACAGCAAGTATCCACTTAATAAAGTATCTTATTGTTCATGGAAAATTAAAAATCTACATTATCTAAGGAGTTGTTTTTTTTAATTCTTATTAATTAATTATTATTGTAGATACCATCACAAACGTAAAATGTGTGTAAAAGGATTCTGCTCTTTAGTTTATTAAAACTTGTACTATAAAAATGCACAACGTACATAATACTAAGTTTGTTACCAGCACTTGTGTTTGTACAATTTCTTGTATCTACTTATCTAAATACGTACATGTAACAGGTTACAATAACAATGTTGACACATCATACTAATTATGGCTAGCTTTGACTTCATCTTCACTCGCACGGTATATCGACCAGGATAATACAGGGTGTAAATGAATGGTTTGGCCAAACCTTAGAGATGTGTAGTACTGACCCAAACAACAAAAAAATCTAATAAGCATGTGCCCAAAAATTAAAAAGTTACAGCCATTTTTATATTAGAATAGAAAATACTATTCACTAAATGTGGAAAGATTTTTTATTGACACACAAAGTTATTGTAGCAAATTATCCAACATTCTACGCTTACAGCAAATGCTCAAAATGGTTTTCTTGAGCAGCGACTTAAGCCTCACAACGTCGTACCATTGACTGACGAACATGCTCCATAATTTCGGTGTATTTCAAACTTGAAAATCATGATTTACACAAACGTAGAGAATTTCCACTCAAGGATGAACAATACTTCTTCGATGGCCCCATAGAAAAGAATCTAATAGGTTGCAGTTAGAATTGATCCTGATCTACCAATTGTAACGTAAACTTGCGTTACAGGAACTTACACTAAACTAAGACCTTTTTGGTCTTAGGTCGGCT
The DNA here is from genome assembly GCA_011009095.1 of Ignelater luminosus. Classification (NCBI taxonomy): domain Eukaryota; kingdom Metazoa; phylum Arthropoda; class Insecta; order Coleoptera; family Elateridae; genus Ignelater; species Ignelater luminosus. The sequence goes on along the minus strand of VTPC01083454.1, from coordinate 8,377 downwards.
AGTCTCAGAAAGTGGCCTTGAGTGTGCAATAAGGAAGTTATATATACAATAAAATACATATAATAATTAATACATACTATATTGAAAAAACATCAATAAGGGCGCCAGGACTCTACAAAAAGTTCAAAAATCTTAAGTAGAAATCGCCAGCAATAAAATTTAAAGATTTTAAAGGTTTAAACAAATGCAATAAAACTTTTTTGATAGCAATATAATAATCCAAAATATAGCATTCAAATAATATTTAATCGCATGTGAAAGAATGAATACATTCTTAAGAAAAATTTGGAAGCGTCTTATCAATTCACACCAATCTAGTCTCATAAGACTGGATGTATTAAAGAATTTGGAAAAATTAGAATATTTATATTACAACACAAAGAATTTTTATAAATGACCATACAGTCAAACAACAGTAATTAAACTTTACCAACAAATATTTATTATGAATAAAAATTGTTAATCAACAAATATAAAATTTTATAATACAAAGCAAAAATTCTAGATATCATAAAAACTCTTACTACAAAAAAATTAAGAACCGTAGCTCAAGAAGTATTAAAAAAACAGATTTACTGCGAATTGTTCCGTGAATCACAGGCCTGCGTTTTATTGACGAATACTATACTGAAACAAACCTATAACACGGCAACAAAACCTCTTAAGACTAACGTCTTCCAAAGCCTTTAATTATAATAAAAAATTTAATAAAACAAAAAATTGAAACTTATGAGTTAAATTAATATTTCTGCTAATAACCACAAAAAATCCAATTATATCAAATTTTACAAAAGACATTTCAAGAAAAAAAAATACAAAACAATTAGATGGCGATAATATATCGAAAACTGTTGCTGATGATGAAAACAGATCACCATCGACTACACTTACGCCTGGACATGTGTGGTCCCAATTCCATTCTGGTGTTCGCTGGATGTAATAGTTTAGTAGATAAATCTACGTAGTGGTTATGTGCACCAAGTCCAATTCCAACAAATGATGGATGGCCATTCACGCGATGAGGACGTCTAGCAGGTCTCCGATAGGTTAATATTCTCAATCGTACGAGGGGGTGAGTTGAAGCTAGTGAATACATCTCTCATAAGACCAAACAAGGTAACGAAAGAAGAAAGCTTACTAGCATCTATATACGACCAATCGTTTTCATATTATACAGAGTGTTCAAACAGGCTCTTTATCTACAATCTTGATTTACATTTATATTAAGTTTATCAAAATCTTGTTTTTATTTTCAAACCGTATTTGCCGCAAGTTGTAGCACCGAATCACATTTAACAAAGGCATTGATTCTCAAAAGAACTCTTACATTATATCGGGTGACTAAGACCATAGGCACTATGTTTTTATTTATGATTGTGAACAAATTCTTATGAAATTTAGAATATACCTTATAGTTAATAAATGCAATTCTTGGAGACATTAAACGCATTAATATCATTTCCGATCTCACTGTAACTTTCTTATTTTAAATGGGACACCCGGTATGTTTTTATTTATTTGAATTCTACGTAAAATTCTATAATGTATATTTCAACTCTTATTAAAATTGGCTTCTAAATAAATAAATTATAAATCCGTACTTATGACCTTGGGAATCCTATACATGATTTATTCTTAATACCAGCAATAGGTTAAGGTTCAAATTTAAACTAAATTTAATACATTTCTTAAAAAACAATTTTTATTATTAACTTATTTTTAAAGTAACAAAACAATCGATAACACCGATGTTTATCTATACACAAAACATTTAAAAACGAGATACAGTGGTAAGTATACTTCAAACTTACGATAAAGCAATGTTATAAAAAGGTTAATATTTCACTAACCGAGCATCATTCACTTCCAAAATGAAGTTTCTGATTGTTGTTGTTGCTTTAGCAGCCTTGGTCCAGGTAAGAAATATTGCTTTAACTTATACCTTTGAATTAACATTACTGTTATGTAGGCCGACAGGAGTCGACCAAAATATTTTCCCAGGGCTCGTGTAGTCGTCCCTAACAGACCACCTTCAAGAATCCCCAAGATTGTAACTGGAGTCGAAGCTGTGCCTCATGATTTTCCTCATATAGTAAGTTTATTTTTTTTGGAGTATAACTGAATTCTGATAACATAAATACAAATGGAAGAAAGTTGCTGCGAATAATTAAAGTTAATGAATCATAACTAATTAATAAAACTTTTACCAGAAATATTTATGGTTCTCGATCGAAATTGACTTAGAAAGGTTCCAACACCTATTTTTGAAAACCGATTCTTTACAAGCAAACTAATTCATTGACTGTATATTTCTTACGTTAAATTATTATTTCTGGTTCTGTCATCAAGGTTGCCCTTCACATTGATGGAGCTTTCTGTGGTGGTTCAATCGTTTCACCTACCAAAATTCTTACCGCTGCTCACTGCACCGATGGGTAAGCTAACAAATAGCGATTTTTAAATATGCCAGTACGAAATTAATTATATTGTTTAATTATAGTGCGAAATCCATCGTAGTAGTTGCTGGTGCTCACGACGTCACGAAAGAAGAAGAAACACAGCAGTCAGTTGTAACAACCGATCATGTGGAACATGAAGGCTGGAATCCGTTTGTAGTTGCAAATGATATTGCCATGATTACTCTGCCCAGACCTCTCAAAGTTGATGGTAAGACATATTTTGTTAAATAGAACTTTTGTAAATGTTCTTAAGAATAGTAGTAATAACAACATGTATTTTAAGGTAAGACAGTCAAAATCGTTCAATTACATAGAGAGGAAGTACACGAAGGAGAAGATGTCGTAGTAGCTGGTTGGGGTAAACCTTCTGATTCTGCTACAGGTATTAGTCCTGTTCTACGTCATACAGGTGACAAAGTTATTTCCAACAGCAAGTGCAAGGAAGATTTCGTTATCGTGACAGATGGAAACATTTGCATGGACGGAAGCAATGGAAGGAGTGCCTGCAGTGGTGATTCTGGTGGTCCCCTCTATATAAATTCCAAACCGGGTGCACGGGAAAATGCTGAACAGATTGGTCTTGTCTCTTTCGGAAGTGCTCTTGGTTGTTCCGTTGGTTACCCATCTGTATATACACGCATTAGTACATACCAAAGTTGGATAGATAAACATAGGAATAATTAACATTACTGTTAAGTGTAACTTTTAATACAATAAAGAATAGTAAAAATTGTCTGTGCTTATTTTTGTTTTATTTTTCTCTTATCTTTACTATCCTAATTATATTGTTGTTTTGTGGCCAAGGCTGTGAGTTATGGGTTCCGATTTTCCCGGATCTCGCAATTTCAAGTTTTGATTACATTTCTCCGTCTGCTAGAGTAGTAAGTAAGTAAGTACGAGGGTGGTCTGAAAAGTTTCCGACCTAACAAAGATACAAGACATTTTTTCTGAAAGTTTTTTTTAATTTTTTAACATAGTCTCCTCGTAACTCTACACACTTCTCCCAGCGATGCTCCCATCTCTGTAACCCGTCCAAATAGTACTCGGCATTTTTCTCTGCAAAATAATTGTTCACGAAGGTGATTGCCTCTTCATTTGACGAAAATCTTTGTCCTCCGAGCGCAATTTTTAGATGAGGGAACAAAAAGAAGTCGCCTGGGGCTAGATCTGGCGAGTAAGGCGGATGATCAAGCAGTTCAAACCGTAATTCGTGGATTTTCGCCATGGCAACCGCTGAGGTGTGAGACGGTGCGTTGTCTTGGTGAAACAGGATTTTCTTTTTCTGCAAATGTGGCCGTTTTTTCGCAAGTTCTGCCTTCAGCTTGTCAAGTAATGATGCATAGTATGCTCCTGTAATGGTTTTTCCTTTTTGAAGATAATCGATTAAAATAACTCCATGACTATCCCAAAAAACAGTCGCCATCACTTTCCCAGCCGAAAAAACAGTTTTTGCTTTTTTTGGAGCCGGTTCCCCCTTTGCAGTCCACTGTTTGGACTGTATTTTTGTTTCGGGCGTATAATGGTGTATCCAAGTTTCATCTACAGTAATTAATCGGCGCCAAAACTCGGATTTATTTCGCCTAAACTGCGCCAAAAGAGCGTTGGAAATATTCATTCGAACACGTTTTTGGTCTAACGTGAGCAAACGCGGCACCCAACGCGCGGACAGCTTTCTCATGCCTAAATGTTGATTTAATATGTGACAAACACGTTCTTTTGACATGTTCATAACCTCTGCTATCTCTCTCACTTTAATTCGGCGGTCGTCTAGCACCATTTGGTGAACTTTGGCGATGTTTTCGTCGGTAGTTGCAGTTTTTGGACGTCCCGAACGTTCATCGTCTCCCAAGCTCTTACGGCCACGTTTAAATTCAGCAGCCCAAAATTTCACTGTGGTAAATGATGGTGCAGAGTCCCCATACACAGAATCCAACTCATCTTTTATTTGCGAAGGCGTATTGCCTTTCAAAAACAAATATTTAATGACAGCTCGATACTCGATTTTGTCCATTTTCACAAAAAAATTCACATCAACTCACTCAAACGACTGTTACATAAAAACTGCGCGTCCAAAATGGCTGAAACTTTGGTGAGTAACTGTCAACAGATGAACAACGAAATTCAGTAGCTTTTATTTACGAGTGCTGCCATCTTCACGTTGAGGTCGGAAACTTTTCAGACCACCCTCGTATTCCCCGTTAGGGGTTTCGAATGTATACAATACTTTTAATAAATGCGGTTACCCTGTTTTTATATTATTTTGTTATACGCGATATTGTATAAGATACTGTAACTCACGAAGCATGTTCCTGAGGCTATTTCCAATAAAAATATGTTTATAAACATTGGTTTGATTTGAAACGATTGCCTAGTTGTAAGTGTTGAAAACCTAGAAGTAATTGCACAAGTTTTGGAATGTCTAGTGAGTAGAAATAATTAAAAACTACAAAAATAAAAGATATAATAAAAAAGTCACATAAATTGTTCAAAGAGATGTTCTTCAGAATTCATACACGGCATACAATGCTATTTGAATGGACTGAGTGCCGCACGCAAAACCTCATGGTAATAAAATGTGGCTTCGCTTACTGGCTAGAGTGAGAAATGTTGAAATCTCATATTTTGTCTTGCTAATAAGGGAATATTCTCTAAAAGCAACGGAAACTCATTTTGCAGAAAGTTTGTGCAAGTTTCCTGTAAGATGCCCCACAAGAAAAAAATGAAACAGTTAGTGAAGTTGACTTAATCCTGCGCAAACTTCAAGTAAATTTGAATAACCTTTGATACCTTCAATAACAAAACTTTAGAATTCCATAGTGATCTACGTTAATTTTATGCAATTAATTCTAAGTTATATGTACTTACAACGCAATTCTGCAAATCGGACCAATGCTCATCAGACATCTTCTATAGGAAAAGACTTCAGGGTCAGGGAGCATGCTCCTTACTGCGTACGTATGGAAGACCGGGGCAGATTGATACAAGAAACAGATTATTGTATTTTATGTGAATTTGGTAAGTAAAATAAAATTTTTGCGTTGGCAGACTGTAACCTCTATGTATTAGATACAATCATGTAGAAGCAAAAATTGAATATCTTTAGTACTTCTGAAGTACTAAAGGAATGTTTTGAAATCGTGTTGTTTTTTTTGTTATTTTCTGTTTTAAGTAATTCATTGTTAATAGTCAATATTGAATTGAAAAGCATGAGTGCTGGCCAATCAAACCGCCTAATGCCCACCTCATCTAGATATTCTCTGACAACTGTCGCTACGTGAGGTCTCGCATTATCTTGCATGAAAATGCCATACTCGCCCATGGTGAGCATGAAAGGCATAACATGATCTTCTAAAACTTCCGTAATGTACCTGTGAGCTGTCAGGGAGCCATTATGTATGAAGACTAACTCTGTGCGTGCTTGTGAGGAGATTCCTGCCCAAACCATAACCGATCTACCGCCAAATGGAAGTCGCTCGTCAATACAAACTGGAGCATATCTTTCTTCTCCATACTCATAGATAACATTTCTCCAAGAACTAATAACTCAGCGCTTATTAGTACAATGATTTACAATTTGCAAACATCACAATTTTAAAGTGACCTAGATTTTTTGCTCGCTAGTGTATTATCAGATCTATTAATTCATTATCATCCAGTGCAAGACTTGTCTCACTTTCCAAGCCATCGTCAACAATCTTTCTATTAACTTGCTCTTTTTTCTTTTTTTGCATCTCTAAATATTCATTTTCAATGATATTTTTCTCAGGCGTTTTTGTAAGGATTTTTAATTTTTCCCTTTTTCGATCTCGCTTAGTCGTTTTTGGAGTATACTTGGGATAGGGTCTAAGTTCTACGGGAGATAAGGTGACTTTGTTCTCGGAAATTATATTTTCAATCTTTTTAGATGTTGGTACTATATCCGGAATATTTGGTGTGTTTTCCTTATTTGTGTCACTAAGATTTACTAATTCTCTACATTCCGCAGCTGATGTTGGATTGTTATTGTCCTTTGACGTTCTTGTATACTCTCGATCTGTTACATAAGAAGACATAAAAATTATCTAGAGTGAAAGCAAATCTACATGTTGGCAAATTTCAGTAAAAGCAAACGCCAAATTTATACCATTTTATATTAAATGCTGACAAATAGGCTTTGTTGCCTAACGCTGTAATTTCGTAAATGCTGATTGTTTGTCCCGGATGTGTGATCATCCGCTCATTGTTGTTTTAAGTATGTTGTTAGGGGTCCATAAATGCCAACATCTAAAGGTTGCATTTTATGGGTGCAATGTGATGGGAATGTGACTAAGATAATGTCGTTCTCTCTGCAGTACAATATTGTTTTTAAAGAATTGTGTGACTCGTAATTATCCAAAGTTAAAATATGTAATCGGATCTTCTTGTGAGCATTTTGTATGCTTTCTAATGTGTTTGCAAACTTCAAGAAATAGGCTGTCATCCATCCTGATTTGTTTGCCAACCCAAGACTTCCAAATGAAGCTTCAGACAAGAAAGCATTTTTAAAATTAACTCTAGGAAATACATACACTGAAAGCACAGTATTTTCTGTGGCAGATATTATGCCACAAAAAGTCACTAATTCCCCCCTCGTACCGGAGATAGGTTGACCAACTTGCTTCGAACCTTTTCATATCAATTACTTTAAGAGTTTCCAAGACCGTGTTTGATACCAAATTTATCAACATTATAAATTCTATCTTCAAACACAATATATAGTATTTCTATGAAGCTTGTTGCTCTAGATAGACTAGTGTTTTCTGGTTTTCTTAGTGATAGCTTCCCATTTTATTTCATAAAATGAGATAACCAATCTTCGCATTCTTCCTTATTAATATTTCACGAATCTTGAAAAGCTAGATTTAATGGCGACGCATATTCGTATGTAATCTTTAAGCATTAACTCTTGGTCGGTATTAAAGACCTGCCTTGCTGTAAATTTGCTTTGAAGTTTATATTTCGGCGGCTCATATACAGTAATACAGCTTTTGAGCCCTTTTCAAACGATGTTATAGAGTACTTTTATTAATACCATATGCTAGAGCCGATTCTCTTATCGACAACTTCTTTGAAAGACAATCATTTACTGCTCTTACTAGTCTTACCACTATTTTTTCTGACATCTTATCTCTGTACGACTTTTTTATATATTTTCTCACCATTTTTTCTATAAACAAAACTATTCAATTAATAAATTAAATTACTCATATACCAAGCAGTTTTATCCATTATATGGGGTAAATTGATACACTAACCTAACAACCGGAACACTTTACTAACATGTTTAGAATCTCAACATCATCTACTGATTCAAACAATAGTCTGCAACTATAAGTAATGGAGGCAAATTTGAATTTGTATCAAATGTACCTCAGTCTACTTACAATATCTCATGCAAAACCCTGCATTTAGAGAAAATGTTTGTAAGGTTAGATTTTTTGTGGTACACCATTTAAAATCCAGCTGTTTATGTTAATTACTAATTTGTAAAATAATTAGTCATTAACTTTGTTCCTCTCATATTATTTTTGTGAGTACTTTTATTATTGTAATTATTTGAATGTTAAACTCTATACCAGTTTATCATGTTAAAAATTTATTAATTATTACTCACAGAAGCTTATTCTTTTTTTAACCTTTCTTTTCTATTTTGAGCACGACTACTGTGCTCAGAGGCTTTGTAAATTCGCTGTTAGTACAAATAAAAAGCTTTATGTAAAAATGATGAAAGTAAACTGAACTGAAAACTGAAAAAACTCCTGATTAGGTCTGAACAAAACCACTATGATATTAAAAGCGTAAGCTTATACTGTTGGTATAGGCATCCAACATTACAACAGTTTGTGAGATAACATAATCTAGTGCGCATAAATACAATCTCAAAAAAATGAAAAGCTCGT
>VTPC01083440.1:0-13175 GCA_011009095.1 Ignelater luminosus | reverse complement strand
TGTGAGTTTTATCGGTATGTACTGTTTCGGTGTACTACGTCCTTTATATCGAACCATGGATTCGTCGATGTAAAGACATTTTGATTGACAGAACAGTAACTTGACCTTCTTTGTTACATAGTCGAGAAAAGGGCGTACTTTGTATAATGGCATAATGATCTTCTCCGTGTTTTGGCATACAGGTATTCTCGTTTAGATGTAACAGTCTAGTTATTTTCAAGAAACGTTTCAACGCCATGATGTTCTGTACACGTGAAACTGCAAAATTATCGTCTGAACTTCAATACAGCCTCATACTTGGCAGCGTATGTAACAATGTTCGTTCAATGTTAGGTCAAGCACTTGATTGTTTTGAACAGCATACATGTTAAATTGGTCTGTAACATACTGCAGAAACACATTGAAGAAAATTGTCATTAGATTACATACATTGACCTTGGAATATCTTGATATCCCAAGCGGTTCTTCAAAATGATCTGTAGAATACTGATGGGGTCTATTTGACAGTTTTTCCCATTCGTAAGTCTCATCTTTAGATGAAGTACTAGAAGAATTCTCTTCTTGGTCATCACTGAATCATACTTCTTGTGCGTTGTTGCTTTTTTCTAAAATATCTGCATCATCTCCCTCATTATCAGAATTGGATTCAGAGCTTGTTACAGATGTTCTAGGAAAAATATTATCGTTTGAATCTGAATCGCTTTCTTCTTCGGAATCCACAGCTACTTCATCTGTAATCGTATTTAGCAAACATGGGACGTCTTCGAGGTTCTACAAATTATACATTTTTTTTTTGTTTATCTGAAACATAAGTTAGCAAAACCCCATTACAAAACGCTATATTTCTCAAGAATAAACGACACAATATGATTTACTATGTAAACGCTCGGTGGTACGTATATGTACCACTTTAGTTTTTTAAAAAAATTATCTTAGACAATACAAATTTGAAAATCACGACATGCCAAGTGTATACATAACAGTGCAATCTAAAGCAAGTATAAGGTTTTAACCAAAAGTTATGCTGAAATTAACGACTTTATAGCATCTAAGTTATTAGTGATTCTAACCTCAAAATTTCTGTTTTTACACTTTTTGGAAAATAGTGTAATGTATTGACCGTTTTGAATGTATATACTTATCAAACCAGCATTAAAAGTGACAAAGCTATGTTATCCTTACCTTTGGCATATTTGTTTACTGATCGTTGTATCAAAATATGACCAAAAAGAGCATGATACACATCTCTACTATACATTAGCCCTAAGTAGAATATTTGACACTCAGATGGCTCTGCCTGTATATGTGATAAATAAATGTACCACATGTTGCATAAGCGACCTGTATGAATGATAAGATTCGCTTTCACGGCTACTGCAATGGATGGATAGACCGTAAACGCAAGTGGTACGTTAATAAATCACCGAACGTTAAAGGGTAAACGAAGGTCTCGTCCGAAAAGCAAGTTTGTGGATTGGAATTTGGTACAGCTCCATTTGCAGTCAAGTTTAGAGATTTTAATGTGAAGGGCGAAGCGCGAGGTAGTAATCCAGGATAGTCATTAACAGCATTTGATGATATGGCGTACTCGCACCACCTAATATTACAGGACTTTTGTTTGCACGAATTTGTTTGTGCAAATCCCTGTATTGGCAAATTTGATATTCCAGATCGGCAATGTGAGCTTATAACCACGTCCATCTTGCAGCTATCGCTATCTATCATAGATAGATTGTTATACTTTTGCATGTCATCACAACTTTTATCTCCTGTTGTTTCAGAATCTAATTGTTTTTTAACCAATCGACTCTCTGCGTGTAAAAGTCCTGTAACCTATTGCAATTCATAGTTCTATTCTGTTATCTCCTGGGAAATTATGGTTACACCCACTAAAGCACTAAAGAACTATCGAGCCTGATCAAAAATACCGAGTTGTGTGTCGATGCCTACCAGCAGCATTTGCTTGAATATTGGCAGACATTTTAAATTTGCGTACTAAAGTTTTTGCTTAGGTCTGTGAAATTGGCTTTAACTTCTGCGAGTTTGTTTCACCATAACTTGAAAGGGACGAGACACACGTTAGGCTCAAATTGTTTGGTTTCTTCACTATCATGTTGGCCTACATGTTTAGCTTCCATTTTGCAAAGCCCACTTGAAATAAATTCTAGCTTTTGTTCGAGTTTAGAATGTTTCTGATGTAGATCACTGATAAGTTCTTTTATGTGATCTCCCTTGAGAGCATTTGCTCCATCGAGTAGCTGTTCTTCCATGCTTGTGCTCATTACATCAACATCACTACATAGTTCTTTCGACAGCGATAAAGGAATTATGAAATCAGTTTCTGCTTCAAGGTTACTTGCAGCAACACTTAATCAATAAATCTGTGGATTTTCTGTAACTTCTTGCTTGGTTTCTTCTTTCTGATTTTGTTTCCTAGCCGTAACACCTCAAACGTCTACAAAAGTTTAAAGACTTTAAGAAAAACAATTTAAACTTAAGATGCTTTAATCGGAACAGCCTTCAAAGGAATTTCTCAATCGTTAATGACCCTGATATTGGTCATCACAGATTCTCAGGAATTTAAGATTTGAAATTGAGTCTTTCACCGATTTATACTTAAAATTAAGTCGTCATTTTGGGCAAACACAATAATTGTTGTCTAACTTTTATCTTTTCCCGCAAATGTTAGCTTTATTCGCCAAAAATAGCACCTGTTGGTAACTTTGTTCCAGTCCCTTCTGTATTCCTTTTAGATCTCTTGATAGTATTAACATTTTATCGATGTTTGCTTCGATAGGATTTGCCTGAATATTCTATGAAATTTTATGAAACTGTTTCCTCTTTTAAACTGTTTGTTTCTCCATATATTTTTTCAAATCTTGAAAGAAGAATCGTTCTTATTTTTCAAGTAGCTGATGATCTTGTTTCTGACATCAAGGAGAAGTCGATAATTTTATAACAGATGCATATAACTTTATGATATTTTTCAGAAGAATCCCTTCTATGAACAATATTACTGGACAAATTTTATTCAGCAACTACGCAGTAAAAGACAATTAACCATAAAACTTTATGAAGGACATTATCTGTATTATCAGCACTTACGTTAAAATAATTATTATTGCACACTTTTACAGTGTGTGTAACTGTAATAAAATTTTAAAGTAACGATCAGCTATCTTTCAGCAATAAAAATGATAATGGATTAAAGAAGATAAATTTACACTTCATATTTTCAGATTTAAAATTATAATATCTCGACATCAAACTAGTATTGACTATCTCAAATTACCTCGAAACCCAAAACGATAAGATTCGTTACATGAAAGCAATGCTAATTACCATAAATATTTTGTACGTTTTTTAATTGAATTTGTTCTTGAATACTTTCGTTATCTTTATATCCTCGTGCAAGTAATTTGAGTAGTTTATGTATATTTGATGTTTTTTCAGTGTGATTTACAAGTTTCCTTCTGAAAGTTATAAATTATTTCCGGTTCACGATATACGTCATGTTTTTAAAGGGTGGCTAACTAACAAACTCTGGATTCTGGTTAGAAACGTGTTTAATTTTCTGGATAAATTTCTAATCCCCATGGAGCAATAATGTCACTTTGTTTCTTAGTCGTACTCTTTATACAAGCTTACGAGTCACGAAACAGTGGATTTATCTCCACAAATCTTTTAGGTACATTAAATGTTCCCTTAGGAGAATGCCAGTAAGATTACATAATCGTCATAATTACACGATGTTCTAATTATTAAGCTTGCTCAGACAGTTCCGGAGTACAATCTATAATTTGTAAACCATATTTGATGTAAGATGATATATACAGTATATAGCCGGATGTTAGCGGAAATTCCAACCTCGGAACGTACGGCAGGAAACACAATTGATCCAACAAACAGCAGGCCAACGGGTTACCGGTCCGAAGCGGTAATCCACGGTCTACGTTCGTGATTGGAACATATAAATGTCGGATCCTTTCGTTCACCCCATGCATCGGTCAACGTTACACCATCTTTTCTTTAATCCCGTGGATCAGAAAAGTGCTATTTTTAGCTATTATCCTCTCTTTTTTTCCTTTTAGCATTCCACTATGGAAAGCAAACACTATTTTTTCTTTGCTTTTATTATGCGGACGTTGAAAACTTCCCTCACGAAATTACGTCATTTTATTTACATCCCTTCGTCTATATTCCTTCCTCCTTTCCTACACAGCATTTTTCTCTTCTAATGAACAATTTTTTCTCCAAGTGAAAAATTCAGTAGCGTAATATGTTAGATACTTTTGTTATGCAAATCTTAAAAAGTTCCACCATACTTAAATTTCGCCACAAATTTATGTTAACCACTAATGAGCGTAACACAGTAATGGTTATTACAAGTAGGTAAATCGCTTGTAATAGAAAACAATTAGTTAAAGACCATTTAAAAATTTCCAGTATAGAATAATCTTTATAACACGAAAAGTCCTACTTGAAGTTCTATATTATATGCTTTGTACATAATTTATATTAAAGGAAGTTTCACTTGTGAAAGTAAATTTATCTTTCAGAAGTTACAGAACTATCTGTTACCCGTAGGTGTTTTTACGATAATATGAAAATTAATTTTGTGATCATATTGTTTGCAAAGTGGGTCTCCTATCTTTGTTTGATCTTAACTATTAGATATTTGTAGGTATCTGCACTATAGGCAAGTAGATGTTTTGGTAACAATTTTTTATCTTTGAGTCTTTTCTCTAATTGGTGCTTGTATAGAAAAAAATTATTACAAGATTTTTTTTATTTCTTGATTTTGTTTGATTTAAATGCTTCAACATAACTCGAGTGGAAGCTGTTAGTAATTGCTAGTTTGCGTTTCTTCTACGGTTGGGCAATTTTACATTTATTATTATTATTATTATTACACTGTACTTCTGATTTTGCTTTGAATTTTTATATTTGCCATTTATGAAAACCTTGAGCGCCAAGTCAAAATTATCAAATGAAAACTGGAAATTTCTATTTTTGTTCCTGAAATTTTCAAATGACAACTGCAACTGGAAGTTTTCAGTTGCCAGCTGGAAATATTAACTTGTCATTTGGAAATTTTCACTTAAAAGAATTTTTCATTTGCCCTTTCGGGACTTTCGTAAATATTCTACCTTGATGAATGTCTACCAAAAATAAAAAGAAATGTTAAAAGAAAGATGTAGACAAACATATAAAACAACCAGCAATATTATGATATTTAACAGTATTGCATCAAAGAAACTTCCCATTCCTTTAGGGGTACCTTAGGGTTTGTACCTTGGGCCATTGTTATTCTTAATAATGATAAACGACTTAACCAAAATAATATCTTTATCTAATTATTAGTTTTTTTGCAGATGATTTCAAAATAGATAAAATCATCAGGTCATTATTAAATTGCAAGAGTGAATTAATGGTCTATAGATAATTACCTACCATATTAACAAATGTGTCCTTGAATTATTTACAAAAAATGGCAGCTACCTGCACTTAGGACTACGCTTTGGAAAATAATGTTAGCCAAGCTTAAAGAATGCATAACATTTTTTGCTTAGATGAAGTGGAAACTTTGAAAAATTTTAACCAACGTTTCTACTTGACTGAGAAATAGGTTGACACAAACGTTGTACAACATCAGAAGAACTGTTGTTGGTACAATACGGCCCTGGCGGCTGGAGTCCAACGTAAACCTCAAGGTTAGCAGTATAGATTTATTTCCCTGAATGCTTCCAGTTTTTCATCGATGGTGTATTTTGCAAGAGAATAATTGTTTTTCCAATTAGCAAAAAAGTTGTCATGCAGCTCCCGGATTGTTGCTAACTTATTTTCTTTAAGTCTTTCTGCTTTAGAGGCTTTGTTGTCAAGTCTCAGGTACCTCAAAAGGAATCGAAATATTTCAAGAGACATTGTAAGCCAAAATGTTTCAATGAAAGTAGCATTAGTTTTCCGGAGGTTTTTGGCGTTGAGATGATTAGTTTTGCATAGGGTAGAGTAGGGCCAGTTCTAACGGATTTGATCTAGTTAAGCTATTAAGAGAATTTAAAGAATAAAATCATTTAAATTTAGGTCAACAGATTTTCTAGAATGTTAAGCAACTCTCTTTTATGTCCACTTACAAGGAGATCAAACCTTTTGTTGCAAATGACTATAAAAAAATGTCGCGTTTGTCCGAAGGTACCCCGCGGTAGGGCAGTTCTGGGTACCCATGGGGTACGTTTGGACACTAAAAAAAAGTAAAAAAACTTTAAAATGTATTTTATTGAATATTTAAAGTGTGGAAATTAACATTAAATTTAAGAAAACCCCCTAATCGCGAAGCTTCTTTAATAGAAGTTGGTTTTGGTAATTTTGAGGCGTCAACTGGAGGAAAGTGAAATTCATTTTTTGAGTGCCTTAAAAGCTTCACTTCATAGTCGTTATAATCGGAATATTCTATTACTTGGCCTACATAGTTTAAAGCGTTTTTTTTTTGTGGAGAATCTTACCAACACATAATCCTCGCAGACGATTTGTTCGGTATCTAAAAAGATAAAAATGGGTTAAATTAGAACGAATACCGACAACATTAAATTACATAAAAGTTAATTCAGGTCATCGTAGTCAGATTCCATGTCAATGTCCAAATCGGAAAAAGGTTCTTGAAATTTGTTTTTCTTAGTCACATTTTTGAATAACTCTAATTCTGAGTCGAATGAAGAGATGTCGCTATGTGTTGCCCCTTTTTTGGTTCGGGTTTTATTGTTGTTGTTGCTTTTTCAAGTTTATTCCTTACAACTGCAAGTTTCTTTCTAGTGCCAGTTTTTTCAACTTCAGTTTCCTGCTCTTTTCTAACTCTTCAACTCTAGTTCTTTCACGAGAACTTGTGCATATTCTCGACTTGCCCAACCCAGATTTTCTATTAGTTTTCCAAGCACCGGCTTTTGGAAATGGTCTTGCATCTGCAGGTTTGATGATTTGCACCAAAATAATAAACAATTTCATTTAATGATGATCGCATCATTGGTCTTATATTATTTCTGTCTTCTTAAATTGTAGGTAAAGGGTTTTTCATTTTAGAAGTATATGCTTCATTGATGTTAAGATCATTGTGGACGAAAATAGTAATATCACTAGGACTTAGATTCTGAGTCTTATTCATAACGGTAATGAGGGACTTGTTGGATGATAGGTTAGCTTTAATTTTAGGATCTGGGCGGTTTGCGGCATACGCTCCAACAAAATCTTCATCAGTTCAAATCAATCAATTTATGGGCCACGATCCCGTGCTTAAAAAACCGCTTATGATATTTTTTGGCGTAAAACTTTGCATATACGGTTCAGATGTTAGCTTGGCAAGGTCATCAACAGTTATTTGCTTTTCTGGGTTGCTCAATACATAATCGTTTAAGGATAGCTTGCATTTTTACTTAAATGGTTCGTAAACAGCCTTATCTAAGGGTTGCATCTTTGCGTACAATGGGGCGGAGATGATAACAGAGCTATTCCATTATTGCCAGCGTAATTATTAGCATCAACTGACACATGTGTTTTATGATTGAACATGTTGGTGAACTTTTCGTGTGATTTTGTATGTGTTCCAATAATTTTACAAATATTTCGGTGGTCACCCACCCCGATTTCCCTGGAACTGAGCCAAGTAAAAGGTGGTTTCTCATTCGTACACGAGGATATATATATACACGGAGGAATTGTACCTCCAGCAGCTAAAATTATGCCACAAAATGTAACCGTTGTACCCCTTTCAGTAGAAACACATTGGCCAACTACCCTCTTTCCAGTTTCCACAATCACTCTAGGAACCTGAATTACAGTAGATATACCGGTCTCATCAGTGTTTCAAATGCGATTGGGTTCGAATTTATACTAAGCTTGTACTTCAGCATGTCAACATTATGTTTGTTAAACGCAGATGCCCTTGCAGTACTGGTGTTCTCAGCCTTTCGAAGAGAAATCTTGGGTGCCGTTTTATGAATGACCTTATCCAGTCAATACCTGCCATTTGATTTACGTGCCATTGCTCAGGAAATCTTTTTGTAATCCAATTTACGCGTAGACATGTATGTGAGACCATACAAAAATTGGGATGATTTTTATGAGCTACATTTCCAGTTCTGTTTCTTCTTTATTTGAAATTACTTGCCGTGTGGCATATTTTGATAAACCATACGATTCCTCTTCAGAGCTTTCGTTTTTAGAGTCAGATAGAGTTTCCTGCAGCTTAGCCTTTTTTACTATATCATGTAGAGTTGATTTCTTAATGTCAAAGGCATTTGCAGCAGTTCGTAGTGACGTAGGACCACGAAGCACATTTGCGACGGGGTTCATTTTTCTTTTTAATGTATTTTCTGACCATTCTGAGAAAATAATTTAAGGAGAGAAGCAATAGTTATTTAAGAAGTATACTTGTGGGGCAGATTCGAACACTGTTAGAAAGTACCCCAACTTTCACTGGCTGGGACTGCCCCACTCGCTCAAAATATATCTCACGCAGTCTAATTGATATTTTTAAATTTTGCCCGCTTAACAAAATTTAGGTAAGAAAGCGTGCGAAGATCTCTTCTTTCATATGTACATCAATTAAAACATATAATAGTACGTTATCAAAAGGTGTATAGCCTTAGAAATGAATACGCCCAAACTTACTTTAGCGTTTGAGGCTGTAGGAAGGAATTCTGTATTGTCATCTTCATTATTGTCTGAATCTAAATCTTGTTTTTTTTCGAATTCACCATCACGTTCTTCAAGACGATTTTCTTCAGAAAAGTCTTCTTTAGACATTAAATCGTTGATTATACTTTATGAGAGTTTTGTTCGATGTTATCTGGAATACGCCTCGGTCGTGTAGTCCCCGTATTATCACGTTCACAAAAACAGTCTTCTTAGAAGAT
The DNA here is from genome assembly GCA_011009095.1 of Ignelater luminosus. Taxonomy (NCBI): domain Eukaryota; kingdom Metazoa; phylum Arthropoda; class Insecta; order Coleoptera; family Elateridae; genus Ignelater; species Ignelater luminosus. Next base: position 4,269 of record VTPC01083440.1, on the reverse strand, counting down.
TAAATTTGCTGATACCGTGTTTATCTTTAAAATTATTGTAAGTCTGTTAAATGCACCAACAATACTTCAAAAGTTAAATTTCAAAGTTTCTCAGATTGGTGCAAGAACGTTGGAGATTTTTTATTCAACTTATTGCAGAACGAAGGAATACGTTTAAGATATCTATTCGGTGATATTTATTTCAGTTGGATGAGTGATTTATAGGTTACTGCCTTTGATTTTCAGGTACATTTTGGCATAAGAATTTAGTTTTATATGTTCTGCGTTTGCAGTTGTAATTTTGTCTTTGTGACCTGTTATTGGATCTTTCTGTTGGTTGAAGTAAAATAAAAAAAATTGAGCGTTGTGTTTAATGCAAAATAAAGAATTAATCTTTCTTCTCTTCGTCTCTTCTTCTAGATTGCTATTAATTATAAAACCAGTAGTATTTCTAGTTATAAGGAGCAGGAGTGATAATTGAACAATTAAACCGACTTTTTAGTTGTAGTACCCCTGTTTACACTTAGACATCGCATGGTGTTTAACGTACAAAAGCAGATTTTTCACGTATTAATCTATTCATGATTACCACAGCGTCGTTCTGTTCAGAGTTACGCACATTGCAGCTTCCTTATTGCGATTAATCAGGATTGATTATTTAAAGGGGTGGGGATTTAGCATCTTGATCGAGACCGTTCATATAATTACAGTTGAACTTGGCTAGGGTAAGTTTGTTTAATCGTTTGTAAGAATTCAGGTCTCGATTGAGATGTTTTTAATTGTAGTTGTTTAGAGTTGATTGCAATTTTTACACCTTTATTGAAACTGCTAATACATAAGTGTACATAAGCAGAAACGTGTTTATCATATAATTATGTAGTATAGTTAGGTTAATAAATAATCAACATCTACAGATAAGTGAATAAAAATTCAATGTCTCACCAACAATGTATAGGCCCCTACCTGTCCCACCCAGAATTTAATGTTTTATATGCTATTCGTTAGCGCTGCTGGAGAGTAGTTATTGCCCAAAAGGTTTTATGATTGCAGCTTACGGTGGCCGAGTTGTATTTTTGAGAAAAATTTTGTAAAATTCAAAAATTCATATTTCAGGCTTCAGACGTACCTGAGAAATAAAGTCATAAGTTGAAACCCCCCATACTAGGAAATTACGATAAATTACATAGAACTATACGTAACCAAGCTGTTCTTGTGTACTCAATTTCGGAGATTTTAGGGAAATAGAATAAATGAAAATTCATAACTAGTGGAAAAATGGAAGAATCAACTCGGAATAAATACCGTAGATATGGCTCATGCCTGCAACTACATATGCCAAGTTTCAGCCCATTTGCTCCGACCACGCCCGAGAGTTTAATTTTTATATTACTTGACTTTCCCGATTTGGCTAAAAATTCATAACTCCAACAGGTATATCTCGGCCACCGCAAACTGATACCCTAAAACGTTTTGGCCAATAACTACTGTGCAACAGCACTAACGGATGGAATATAAAACATCAAATTCTGGGTGGGACAGGTAGAAGCCTATTCCACTTTGCCAACATTCTTTATGTAGTTTTCTAGTATTTTTCAAGCTCTTTGTAGCTTCCATGTAATATTCAACTGGTTACGTTGCACACAACTCCGGCTTTTCTTTAAAATATGGCAATATCAGCAGTGATTGGAATCGACCTGGACCAAATGTTTTAATTACTTCCGATATTTTAATATCCGACCTGCAAGTGGTATTGAAATGTATACAAGGAAATGTTTTGTATTGTATGTGCAGCTAGGACTAACATTATCACTGTCGTCTTAATTAGTTATTGCAGATTCAAAGTATCTTATGGGTGAAGTTTTGATATAGTGTCAAACACAATTCTAGCATGTTTGGAATTTGTTGGTCTTTATTCACTGCTAAATCTTGTGGTATTAAAGTTTGAATAACTTGTTTTGGAGACATTAACAAAATTTTTTGCTGTAATTAATTAGTTAAGTCTATCAGCGCTCTCTCTAACCTCTACTGGTGCTTCTAATTATGCGATCTTGGCAGGTTATCTAAACCTGCGACTTTTCATAAGATCGGTTTATCAAAGTTTTCTGTAGTAAGCTTCTCGTTGCTTTGCAGGAAGGCTCTTTCAGTTCAAACAATTGGTTCCCTGCCTTACTGGAATTCGCTTGGCTTGTGTGGCCTTTATTGATCGATCTTGCCTCTTTAATTTCTTCCTATATAAATCATCACCATATTGCAATGACTCATTTTCAGTTTTTTCAAATATTCAGTTATTTATTAAGACCAGGTGTAATATACCATCCTTTTGAGCAAGAATTTGAATAACGTAGGCTTTTCAATAACTTTTCTGAATCACATACACTTTCCAGCAGTTTAAATTAGTCTACTTCTTGCTCTCTATTATATAAAGGAGTTGATATAACTGAACCTAAAGCAGCTGATGCGTAATCCAATACCTCCAGTGTATCTGCTAAATAATTTTTCTTTTTAACAGCATTTAACGGCTTTTAATTTTTGAAGTTCCAAATTTCAGTTAGCTGCCTTTCCACATCACTTGAATGCTGTTGGTAAACCAGTGATTACAATGGTTTATTAAACTCGGATGCACTTTTAGTAGTAGTCGCTTTTGAATCTTCCCCAAGTAATTACCATTAACACGTCAGAATCAAGTTATTCTTCGTTTCTAAAAGAAGAAGCTTTTAACAAACTTTCTATATTTTTCAATTTCAGATTTCATCGTTTCCAGTTTCTAATTCTTGGTTCATACCTGTATAAGAGAATAAAATTGAAACACGGCCTTTAACTCACCCTACAGGGTGAGCTCTACCGCCATCATAGCTTCTTCTTCTTCTTCTTCTTCTTTCTCTTCTTGGTCAGAATTAGTCTTGTTCCATTTACTTTATTAATGTTAATCCCCTTGGGAAGCTGATGTCCAACTCTTTGGGTTGGGTTTTTTGTCTTTTGCCCGTTTTTCCCAATCGATCGTCTGTCATTCTATCGATATGATCTTTCCAATATCGTCGTCTTGATCTTGTGAATCATACTACGTTTTGAATTTTGAGGTCTCGTCTTATTGCCGTACTTCTTATCTGGTCTTTCAAACTTACTCCTTTAATTGCTCTTAAAGTTTTCATCTCTGCTGCCCTCATTATGTTCTTTGTTTTTGTTGTATCTGCTCGAGTCTTGGTTCATACCTGTATAAGAGAAAAAAATTGAAACACGACCTTTAACTCACCCCACAGTGTGAGCTCTACCGCCATCATAGCTTTTTATTCTTCATTCTCTTCTTGATAGGACTTGGTCTTGCTCCATCTACTTTATTAATGGTAATCTTCTTGGAAAATTGATGTCCAACTTTTTGAGTTGGGTTTTTGTCTTTTGCCCATTTTTCCCAATCGATTGTCTGTCATTCTATTGATATGATCTTTCTAATATCGTCGTCTCGATCTTGTAAACCGTCTTGAATTTTGAGGTCTGTGTTATCGCCGTACTTCTTATCTGGTTTCTCAAACTTTCTGCTTTAATTGCTCTTACTGTTTTCATCTCTGCTGCCCTCATTACGTTTTTTTTGTCGTATCTGCTCGAGTTTTTGCCGCTTATGTGTGCACTGGTTTTACTACTGTTTTGTAGATGCGGACTTTGATTTGAGTGGATATGTATTCCTCCACACGAGTTATCTAAGATAGTTAGAGATTCTTGAGGCTTGATGTACTTGAGTGCGGACTTCCCGTTGCAAGTTCTTTCAGCTTGTTATTTTCACTCCCAAATACGAGCTTTGCATAGTTTGCTGAATGGGTTTGTCATTTACGGCCAATTTACATCTTATAGGCTTTTTTGATATGACCATTGATTCTGTCTGCTGCTGTTATTTGCATATTGAGCTTCTCTGCTGTTGTTTGAAACTGTTGTCTGCTGTCGAGATTGCGTCATCGGCATAGCGTAATGTCTTCATAGATTTTTGTTTCATTCTGTACCCTCCGTTAACTTTTTTTAAGCTGTTTATTATTTTGTCCACAATTAAGTTAAACAGGATCGGACTCATGCTGTTTCCTTGCCGGATTCCCGTTAGTACTGGTATTTTTTCAGTAATTTCTTATGGCGTTTTTATCTTTGTTACGTTGCCCTTATTGAGATGTTCTATTACGTTAATATAATTGTGGTGTATCTGTTGTTCCCGGAGTGTTTCTAAGACATCGGCTATTTGTACTCTGTTAAACGCTTTCTTAAGATCTACCAAACAGAAAAATAGAGGGCTTTGATATTAGAGAGATTTTT
>VTPC01083439.1:0-11234 GCA_011009095.1 Ignelater luminosus | reverse complement strand
AGTTCTTGTCAAATATCTCATTAAGTTTGTTTAAAACTGTCTTTTCTTATTGTCAGTTCTTATTGCTTGTCTTCTAATTTTACATCAACGCCAGGAGTCTGTAAGCCAATTCACTGTATGCAAATTTCCTAATTGTGTGGAATTTATCAGTAAGTTTTCCAAATCAAAACAATCTGCACTAACTTGACATTTCTGTTTAAATCTTAATTTCTCACATAAACTCTCAAGTACATAAAAGTTCTCACTGATTAATGCATAATCTAGTGGAGTATAACCTAACACAAAATCTCTTTCTTGGCATAAATCATGCAGTTTATTATTTGGTACTAAATTTACAACTTCTAAGGCTGTTTCTTTTAGATTAGTACCCCAAGATGCAAGTAAGTGAAGAAATGTTCTTCCACCCTTGTCTTTGTGGTTCAGTTCTTGTGAATCAATAATTTTTTTAATTTCTTGCATTTGTCGGGATAACACTGTATGATGTAACAAACAATCCTTTGCCAACATTTGATCAAACAACATTCGCAGATTAGTAAGGTGTCGTTGAAACATCCGTTTGAATAGAACTTTTGCATTATTACAGCAAATATTTTCGGTTAACCATTCGGCTGCAAAATATTCTGCAAATATTCGATGTGCAAATTTTATAGTTGAATCATTGTCAATCATAATACCATCGATTTGCAAAAACTGTGAAGCATCTATGTTTGGCAGAATTTCATTAAGCTTCCTGTCTAAATCTAGTGTGTTTAAATCTTCTTTGCCAAATAATTCCATTAAAGCATAATAAGATCGATGTGTCTTAAATATACAGTACATTCTTCTAATATTCCCACCATACAAACTCCAAGTATTTTCAATCTTTGTTTGAATTATAGTTTCATACAATAGTACAAAATCAAAATTTTCCCTAAATTCCCCTGTTTGGAGATAATGATTAAAATTGTCTAAAAATAACTTTGATAGAATATTTAAATGTAAAGGATAGTTTAAGAATTCATGTAGATAGGGTTTTATTGAATTCAGTAATTTGTTAACGTAGTTTTCAATAAGGTTTTTATCATTATTTATATTTTCACTAATTTGAGTAAAAAGGTATTCCAAATACTTCCTTTGGTCGTTGTTTGTAAATAAATCTAATGTAATGACAGAACAAGTATCGAAAGTTTTTTCTAAATAAGATTTCATAATTGGTCGTGTTGTAATTAAAATGAAGTATCCATCTCTCAGCAGATTTTTTAGCATTTGTGATACCCGCTCTTTATAATCTAAAGCAATTTCATCAAAACCATCAAACAGCAGAATTATATTTTTGGAATATAAATATTTTTCAAAAATTTTTGTATTCAAAATATTATCAGATTCTGATTCTTTATGGTTAAAATATCTTAGATATTCTGAAGAAGTTTGTTGTTGAAAATTAGCTTGTTTATAATATGAGATATATTCAATAGCATTTATCTTGATAATCCATTTAGAAGCAGGAAACTTAAACCGTATGTGATTTATAAGACTGGACTTGCCTGTTCCAGGATCTGAACAAATTATCAGTGGGGATACAACGAAGTTTTTTAAAATACAATTTATTAAATCATTAACAGCAATCTTCAAATGTATGCTCTTTGTTTGTATGAATAAGTCTAAGGGTTTTATCCATAAATTTGAATCTTTTAAAAACAAAACAGTAACTGATGTATGCAAGGAATGTAAAGATTTTAGGAATTTTACTGTGCTGATATTAATTTCACTTATATTGACAATAATAACTCTATCTTCAAACATTTCTCTAGATTGATTTATGTCTGTAAGACATTTATACTGAATGTCAATATTATGTTTTGCTAAATATGACTGAAATTCATTAACATGTTGACATACTATGAAAAAATATTCGTCTTGGTTTTCTAAAACTTTTCCTTGAATAGCTACATCTGAAATACTTCTTTCAATAAAAAAATTAACAAATGGTTTAAATTCATTTCCAATATTTAATTTTCCTTCTAAAGTATAAATAATATCTTTAACTGTAATAATATCAAACATATCTTCATCTGTTAAATTAATTAATTCTGTATGTGATCCACCTTGAAATCTTACTTGGCAATTCAAGATTTCTTTTTGATATACTGAACTTAAATCTTGAAGCGTTGTGACCACAGGAATTGAAACTTCATTACAACTCTTGATTGCTTCTCCACTTTTATTAATTATAAAAACTCGGTGCATTGAGTCCTTAAATGTTTCTAGAATTCTTAGAATTGTATCAAACTCAGCTTCATTACTAATTTCTATCATTAAAGGAATCTCTTTAATCTTCCATAAATATTCATAAACATTTTCTCTTGTCATTTCAATAGTATCACTTGGAACTCTAAAAATGCTTCTAATAATTGCATTTTGCTCATACTTCCATAATTCAATGTTTTCCTTTTTTGCACAGTAACTTTCTAATTTTCGTTCAATAAACGCCCATAAAAAATGTACAGCAAAAGCGTCATCATTTAAGACTATTACTAAGTTATCATTTATTATGTTATTCCAGAGAGTATTTTTCTTAAAAATAATGCTTTGTTCATATTTTGGTATTTTGCACATATATGGTTCCAGCAGAAGTTGAATTAGTATCTCCAAAACAAAACTTTTTGTTAAAATATAGTTACCACCTAAACGTCCCAAAAACCAGTCAAAAATTATCATCATGTATCCTTCTGAAATTTTTTTAAAATCTGCTTTGGGTAAATTTATTGATTTAAAAATATTTCTTATTTCTTTTTCAACTGCATTATAGATAACAATACTTTTAACCTGCTTTGTAAACAGAAACAAATTATTCATGAATTCTACTTTAACATCGTTTTCTAACTCAAAAAGATCTGTTATATCATCAAATCCATGTATGCTTCCACCAAAATTAAGTTGGTGAAGTTCATTTTCTGGGGTAGCTATTAAAAATTTGTACTTATTTTGATTTGGTTTCTGTCGTGGAATGCTCCGGTTAGTAAAAATGATAAATTTTTTATCTTTTACTTCTAGTAAGTGATTAATGATGTAGGATTGATTGGTTAGTTTGTTGTTAATTTCTTTCTTCATATTAATATATTTTTCAATAAAAGTTCTGATTGAGAAATCACCATTCTTTGATAAAAATTGCGCTTCAAGTATATCTTTAGACCTTGCTTGGTATTTTAAATTCATTAAATAAGTCTGTTTGCAGTTTTGATTGGTTTCTTTGTGTAAAATAATGTGATGAAATCCATTAATATCATTTATGTTTGTTGCTAACCACATATGCTTGATGTCTTTTCCAGAAAATCGTAGGCTCAATAAAGCTGCTATCTCCAGAACATAATGCTCTCCATAGTGTGCTTTTCCAAAGTTGATGGAAAATTTCTACGACAAAATTTATAAGTTGATATTAACAAAATTTGCCTTTTATGTTACTCTGAAATATAGAGGAAGTTCGGTGAATATGAAATACCCATCCTTTTTTCACAGCTGTTATTAACCAGAACAGTCTAAAAAGTTTTATAAATGCATATATGGATGCCTAAATACATTGGCCATGTGAGAAAAATATATGCGAAGTAGTATACAGTGTGTCCAAGATAAGGATGCACAGCATGGGGATCTTGGAAACGGTAAGAGATACAGGATCAGTTAAATGGGACAAGAATTGGCTATTTATAGGACCTTTTTGTTGGCATTTGCAAAATCTAGATATCTTGGATAGTTTCAGAGATATTTAAAAAAAGTAGATTTCTCGATTTTCGTTATTTTTTCTTTTATTTATTTGAAGAGACATCGGAAAACTAAAACCACTTTTCCATTGCCACTTTTTGTTCTCTATTAAAATACCCTAACAAAATTCCTGTACAACGTTTCAGTTTCAAGTAACCATCATCAACCTCATTTTTTTAAATAGGTGGAAAAAGAATTAAAAATTGATCTAACACTGTTAGATTTCTTTCCTCTGGGGTTATGTCAAGAATCATGTGCTCAAAAAAATGTTGAAGATAAACAGCAATTATTACAGTTGGTTACAGCAGCGTTCAACACAAAAAAATCAAAACCAAAATAACCCTATCATGTTTACATCATTAGAATTGTGACAACAAGAGCTATTCAAAACAATTTTCAATTGTTTTTCTGCCTATTTAAAAACATGAGATTGATGATGGTGACTCGAAACCAAAACATTGTACAGGAATTTTGTTAGTGTATTTTAATAGAGAACAAAAAGTGGCAATGGAAAAGTGGTTTTAGTTTTCTGATGTCTCTTCAAATAAAGGAAAGAAAAAATAATAACGAAAATCGAGAAATCTACTTTTTTTTAAACATCTCTGAAACTATTTAAGATATATAGATTTTGCAAATGCCAACAAAAAGGCCCTATAAATAGCCAACTTTCATCCCATTTAACCGATGCTGTATCTCTTACCGTTTTCAAGATCCCCATGCTGTGCATCCTTATGTTGGATACACTGTATATCAAAAGAAAAGTATATGAAAATGTTAGATGGCTTCATTTTCATGGGTTGAGAAAAGTGGTGGATAATAATATATGGAATAGTACTGGCGGGTAATATGCAATATAAAATAAAGCAGTAAAAATTTCTGATTTACGTTTAATTTGTATAATTCATGGAGCAGACAAAAATTATTGACAAAAATTGCATATGTAAAATCTAGAAAACATAAGACAGTTGTACATTTCGAGTACTATGGGATAGTCGGGTTATATGGAATAATTGCTTTCGTGGCTAATATGGTATTTCATATTACCCACATAACCTCTTTTCAAAATTTTTGTTTGTTGTGCAGGCATTTACTTTTATAGTACGAGCCCTGTCTCATATTACCAAAACTTCTGTTTAAGAATTTACTGACTTTATTTTCAAAATATCTTACAAATATTAAGTTTCACGAATAAAAATTGTTTTTACTGGAAAGTAATATTCGCTACAAATATTACTTATTTCTAACATAAACAAATTTCTTTAATAAAAACTGTGAAGTAATAATTAATAGGTCTACAACTGTTGTTGTCTCATATGTATTGGACCGGTGAATGCATTCATATTACTTATCAAGTATACGCATTTATGGTAATCGAATTAGCATTGAAAACAATTGGCACTGATCAAAACAACAACTGTACATTATTAGTTTCTAGGTAATTTGCAAGTAGTTTTAAATTCATTGTAGAAAATGACGCATGGTAAACCTTTACCTTTACCAATTCGAGATCTGATTATCTCTGCCCATAAAAAAGGAGATTCTGGGCATAAAACTGCAAAACAGTTTAATATTCTACAAGGATCAGTTAGGAACATTATTTCACTGTATAAAAGAATGAGACTGTTGGAAGAAAACGTAAAACTGGCCGTACTTCAAAAATATCAAAACGTGATCTACGTATACTGGAAAAACTAATTAAGAAGGATAGACGGATTTCATTACATGATTTGGCTGCACAATGGTCACAGGATATTGGAAAGTCAGTATCTAAAAATACCTGCTTAAGGTATATGAAAATGTTGGGATACGGTCATTACAAGGTAAGTTTTATTGAAATGAAATATTAAATTTATTGTTAAATTGAATGTGATTTATTTTAGGCAAAAGGTAAAATTTCCAGCCTCTGTGATGGTATGGGGCTATATGTCCTCGCAAGGCGTGGGTCAACTTTTATTTTTAGATGGCACCATTAATGCAATAAAATACATAGACATCCTAGAAAGAGAACTTTTGCCTTCAGTTAATAAACTGAAAACTTGTAGCGGAGAATTTATTTTCCAGCAAGATGGAGCTGCTTGCCACACAGCTAAAACAGTCTCTAAATGATTAAAGAATAATAATATTGAAACCCTCACATGGCCTTCAAATAGCCCTGACATGTCACCAATAGAAACTCTCTGGCATGAAATGAAGAAAAATCTCTGCTTGTCTCCACCAAAAACCAAGGCCGAACTAAAAGAAAAACTATTGGAAATATGGCGCAATTTCCAACCACACTTTTGCAAGAAACCAGTGGATACAGTGCCCAAACGTATCAATGCTGTGATAAAAAAGGAAAGGTGACTGTACCCAGTGGTAAGAACAATTAAAGTGTTGGTCAAAACATATAGGACAGTAATTTTTACTTGAGTAAAAATTTGTTCAATTTTTTTTAATTATGTCAGTTAGTTTAGTAAAATATAAAATTACATTGTATCTACATATTATTTTAAGTTATCTAAATTAAAACTTACAACTATGGTTCAATTGTAGTTGGTCCAATTCATATAAGACAGGGCTCATATAGATACCTAATCAACAAATTGCTATATTAATACTGACAACGCAAATACAAATTTATTTTTGCAACCGGTTTAGAGCAATGTGCAATGAGAACTCAGACTTTAAGTGCTAGTGGCTTTGCTTCAGCTGGTAAAAATATTTTGGTATGCCTGTGAATAAGTAGAGTACTGCAAGTAATTAATGTGCCTTGGGCTTCCCACATGGTGTACATACTTTCGAAAATAATTAATATTCCATATTTACCAAATCTCCTCTAATATTTGCTTATTATATCTTGAAAAGAAAAATAGTAATTATAGTACACTATTACTACTAAGGGTTCAAAATACAGTTTAAGAAGAAAATGCCCATGAATATTATATAAAGGAAGTTACAAAGATAACAAAACTTGGTGTTGGATAAATTCTGTACAATTATTTATAATGTTATGTTGATAAATATGTATCTAAGGCCCTTGCTTTTTTGTGTGCAAATCAACCTAACACTTAAAATACATGCATTTATCTTGGAAAAAAAAAGATAGAAAAAACAATATAAACAAAAGAGCTGGTTTAGGGTATGAAGTCTTATCACATGTCAACTATTGAATTTTTGCATTGCATATCTATCAGTAGCATAATCAATTTAAAATTTTTTAAATTTTATAAATAAAAAATTTAAAAAGTACAAAAGATGATAACCATTATCATTATCAACGATTTTGCCTTTTACTAGTCGCAATCAAACTGCAATGCAATATTAATTTCTTTGAGCCAAAGCAGCATTACTATATCATTATGATTGTTAACAGTTGCTAAATCTAATGCTGTGTTACCAGTATTATCTGCTATATTCACATCTATTCCTTGATCTAAGAAAAATGAAACAGCTTCCTTGCAGTTATTCTCAGCAGCATAATGTAGAATTGTTTTTCCATCAGAAGTATCCTCACAATAACTATCACAACTGTTTAAGACAATGGACTGATTTTTATAATTCCATTTAATTTTATCTTTCATTGATATTGTTCCATATGAATAAGATGAGTTTCTATTTTCATTAAATGATAGCAATTGTAAGAGTCCATCTGATTTGCAATTATTCTGCACAAGACACACCCTTAAAAGATCACTAACATTTTTTGGTAAATATAAATACAAAATACAATTCCATTCTGGAATGTAATGTAAAAATAATCTTGCATGTTTTGATAATAGCATTGGTTTTAATATTTCTATTATTTCATTTGTTTCACACATTTCAGGTCTAAAATGCGACGAGATCTCATTAGAAAGAAAAGAATAGTTATATCGTGAACAATAGTACCTATAAAAAGGAATTACATTTTCAACAAACGATTTGTTTAAATAATTATGAAATCTTTGCAAAATGCTATTTGAATTTTTTAAACAATTGCTAGCAAGAGCATAATCTAATGGGGTAAATCTTAGAATAGTGTCTTCTGGTAGTATTCTTCTATCAAATCTTTCCATTATTCTATTCATAATTTCTTGTAACCTATCATGTCCATCTTGAAAGTATAAACTGTATGCATCCGTAAATTCTTCTAAATTTCTTGGTAATGAGTGTTGAACACCCCAAGCAGCTGCTATATGAAATGCAGTTCTTCCACCTTCATCGTTTTCTTCAAATAATGAAGATGCCCCATTGCTAATTAGCTTCTCAGCTGTAAAATAGTGACTATTTAAAATAGCTGTATGTAAAGGAAAGTTTCTCGCTAAAATTCCATCAAATAAGTTACGTGCTACAAAGAACTTTTGTTCAAACAATTTTTTAATAGAATCAATTTCTTGCTGATTTCTTGATAACCATTTTGCTGCAAAATATTCAGCAAATAATCTGTGAACAAATTGTATGCTTCCTTGATCTGTTATTTCAATAATTCCATCGTCTCGTAACGTTTTTATTTGTAGTGCTTGCACATCTTTGCTGTTGATTTCTAGGATTCTAAGAGCATATGGCTGTATAATATTCTCTTCTACACAGTTGTATAAATGTATGTACATATTTTCTGCATCTCTTAGAAAAATACTTTTTTTCTTTTCAACTAATCTATTTAGTAGATCAAGCAAATTAAATCTTTCCCACAACTCATACATTTCTATTTTCTTATTTATATAATCTTTATAATCATCTTCAAAATGTTCAGCTAAAAGTTCAAGATGCTGGGGTACCATAATAAAGTTTTCGTGCACCTTTTTGATTCTTTGGGTTAATAACAGCAATAAACTATGGCAAAATTTTCTGGTAAGTCGAATAGAACATCTGTCATTTGAGATATGCTTAAAATATTTGAATAGTAATTCATTCATCTCACCTTTGGACACTGGATTTAATACAAGAGATTTTACTTCTAATTCTTCTTCAAGGTATTGATTCCAAGATAAACGTGTTGTTAACCATACTTTGAAACCAAAGTTACTTAGTTTTCTACATATATTTATTATTTCATCTTTAAATAATGTTGCTATTGAATCAAATCCATCAAATAGTATTACTACAGATCTGTTCTTTAAATAAAGTTGAAATATTGTTTGCTCTAAATGCGTGCTTGCTCTGAATCTTGAAAAACTATTATAAAAATAATCCACATACTTATTTGGTTCAGATATATCTTTCAAGTCTTTATTGTGATGATGATATTCTTTTAAATCTACTTTTAATATCCATTTGTTTGGGGGAGCTTTATAAGACATGTTATTTAAGATTGTTGTTTTTCCCATACCTGTACTAGCACTTATAATATTAATTGGGTTTACAAAATAATTAATTAATTCAGAAGAATTTAATTTTTCTTTGTAATCACAAAGTAGTGGAAGTATACTTTTAGAAAAATTCCCACTACTTCCTATCCATTCTAAATTGTTGTTAATGAATTTTAGTTGATGAAAATGTCTGCATGTTAATTTTAAGCGTGACTCATAATTATAATGTTCTGCATTAGCTTTTTCAATTGCAAGTTCACTACAATGATTTGTCAGATATTCTTTTATATTATCCTGGGATAGAGATAGCTTTAGCTGTAAATATACCAAGAAACTTTTTTTATTTTCACAATGTACTACAAATAGATCATCAGTACTATCTAAACATTCTATTAGTTTATAAATATCTATGGATAATTTATTAACCGTTCTTTCTATGAAATATCGAGGAGGTTTGTCAAGAGGTTCTCCGATAATAAATTTCCCATTACTTATTAAAATACTTAAAATATCTGCAGCTGTAATTCTTTTCCCTAAACATTCATACAGTTCAGTTAACGTTTTCAATTTTACTAGTCTTCCTTGTAATCTTACACGTTCACTAAGAATCGTCTTGAGAGCTCTTTTATTTAAATCTTGAAGGTGAAAAAATTGTTTAGAAATATTTTTATTTTTCTTAACCTTCATTTTACTCAACAAGACAATTACCTTGACGGAATAGTTCGATTGTTTAATTAAAGATAAGATATCTTGATATCGTGTGACATCATTCTTTATTTCTAATAGTAAGGGAATCTGTCCTGTTTTCCATAGTAATTTATAAAGAAGTTGCAATGAAATACTTCCATCACACCCAGTAAGTCTCGTTAATTCTTTTCTTAAATTCTCATTTCTATTCTCCAAACTATTCAGAAGCTTGTCTCTATGTTCAGTCGTTAACAATCTCTCCCATTGTACAATTGTTCTACTTATTCTAATATCTCTGAAGTAGTGCTCAATTTCTCTATGATAGTAGTAATACATAAATTCTAAAATTTCTGTGCATGCTTCTTCGTTATCTGTGCTTATTGTAATTATGTTTACATCTTTAATGATAAATTTCCATTTTCCATACACTTTATTATATGTTTCATTATTTCTGTATAAGTTTCTTGCAGTGGCAGCGTTACTGTTGGGAAATCTGATTAATGTGAAGTATCTTTCTAAAATTAATTCAGTTATTTTGTTCATAACGAGTTTTTTTGTAAGAAAAAATCTTGGACCTAAATGATTCATTGCCCATTTCATTATGAAAAGTATAAAGTCATCTATTATTTTATCAATATAACCAGAAATAATTGAAATGTTAAATTCTCTTTTTATTGTTTCATCTATATACTGTTTAATTTTGTTACAATGTGCTTGATTGGAGTATATTAACAATTTTCTAGAAAATGTAGATTCCATTTTATCTTTTAATCTTTCTGCATTAGATATGAGTCCATAAACCATGCCAGATTCGCCTGTATTAAAGTATGGTGATCCTTTATCTGATAACTGTAATATTTCCATACAGTTATGTTCAATATCGTAGTTTGTATATATAATACACGTTAGATGCTGATCTAAATGCTGAATTATTTTATTAATTTCCTTGTCTTCAGTAGAAGAAATGATAGATTTGTAACTTTCGTAGTAATTCTCCAACAGAAATGGTTGCTTTTTACTTTTACACTTTTTCTTTGTACAAAAATCGCTTAAGGTGATTCTCTTTTGCTCATTAGCATGTTTGCATTGTATTAAGTAGATATGTTCTTGGAAATCTTTTTTTATATAAATTACTATATCATCCAAAGCTCCACAATTGTTTGCATTGTTAATAATCCACATATCTTCTATCTCGGAATTGATTAGACGAAGAGAAAATAAGGCAACCAAATTCAGTTCATAGACTTTTCCAAAATTCTCAGTGCTCTGTCGAACATCGTATGTCTGTAAAAAGTTTTGCAGTTTTAGATTGAAGTTTTCTGGTAACGTATACAAGTATGGATATTCCGGAAGTTGATGTCAATATGTGTACTATGGGGTTCTACATTGGAAGTTGAAAACCATTTTAAAATCTGACTTTTACAATGTCGTAGAAGTGTTTGGTAATATCAAGATAGTATTTTTACATGATTCTATTATAAAGCGTTTAATGTTTGTATTGTACAAAGGTTTATGGAGGAGTAAACACATTTATTTAAAAAA
>VTPC01083416.1:8720-22270 GCA_011009095.1 Ignelater luminosus | reverse complement strand
TTTTTTTGAACAAGCCAAAAACAAATAAGACTAGGAATTTCGATTTGAAAGGCTGCCAAGGAAATTGGTTTTCATGAATCTACCTTAAAAAAACTACTCAAGAGGGAATAGGAAACCAAGAAACTCGGAAGATATTGAACAACGTTTACCAAGGATTAGGAAAAGCAATTGGTACAAAATTGCATTGATCTTGATAAACGTAAATTTGGACTCACTCTGAAATCGTTGCAATTTCTTTTGTAGAAATATGCTACAGAAATATCATTCCTAATCAATTCAGCAATAAAGTTGAACTAACCGGAATGGATTTTACAAGTGCATTTATGCTGAGAAACAGAAACAGTAGCCAGGACGATGGGTTCAGTGAGATTCAACTCAACCAGTTTTCTGACAACTTGGAGGCAGCACTCAAGAAATATGTTGACAGTGCTATTCAAACTGTCACTACTAAGCTGCTCCTACAGGACAGAAACAAATATCAAAGACCATGGCCGCAGAACAGGGTCAAACTGTAACGTTGAGCTATGAGCGCTGTAGGTCACTATATACTCCTCTTTTTCATTTCTGCACGAAAGAGATTCAATCGTCTTCTCATAAAAGATGGTCTAGTTGGATGCGACATGGCCATCACCGACAAGGGCTATATAAACACTCCAACATTCATCGATTGGCTAAGACATTTTAAAAAACACACCAATCCAAGTGAAAACAACCCAATCTTGTTGACACTTGACAAATCAAATCTCCCATACTAGTCTTGATGCAAAATCCAATCACATTCATTTGTTTACTTTGTCTCCCCACAGCAGCTACAAGACGCAATCGTTGGACAGAATGTTTTTCAAACTCTTCGACGCTGCTCTTGACTCATGAAATTATTCGCACCCAGGAGAAACGTTCACCTTTGAAAAGGCAGCCACCGTTGAAGTTGCCATCAGAAACTTCAAAGTTGCTGAGATATATCCATTTGACCTCAATGTTTTCACGGATGCCGACTTTCTTCCCTTTCAGGTTACTAACTAAGATCTTCAAAATCGAGGGAGGAGATCAAATTGACCACAGGCAGTGGATGATATCGACATGCCAGATGACGTTCAATCTACTGTTTCTTGTTTTTAAGTTTTAAGCCAGAAAGACTCAACCGACTCAGACAGCCGTGACAAATCCTGAAAATATCATCACGCTTCCAAAGATAAATATCTAAAAGAAACGTTCGGGTAAAGGAATTAGGTCAGTGTTGCTGATTTGCACTCCTTACAAAAAGTTCAAGTTGAAGCAGCTGAAAAAAAAAACTGAGAAATAAAAATGTTCAAACGAGCGATTGAAAAGGTGGAGGAAAAACGAAGTCTGCTGTTTCTTCAAGTTTATCTGACTTCGACGGAGAAATTTCACTCCACAACAGTAGCTTAGATTTTGACTTGCTATTTACTGGCGGTAAAAATGATACAATTCCTAACGAGGAAGTCTAAGTTTTTTTCTCATTTTAGGAGAATGATTTTGCAATAAATAGTGAAGGTGCAAGGGAAAACCAAAAATTTTTTTGGGATTTATATTGCTAAAATTACTTCTGTTTTTAACTACGGCTACGATAGAGTGTATTTAAACCAGTTCCTGGATCTTACAGATTTTTGGAAACCCCTGAAGAAGCTTCTATTGATAAAAAAATTGTAGCTTTGAAATTATCAAAACCTATAAAAAGCTATTGTGTGCGGTTTCAAGGTATGATTAGTTCTTTGGGTATTCATATTTTTTAAAAACATCTTACTTTTCCATTATTGGGGCAAATATCTGCACTGCTGCTTTTTGTGCTCCATCGCTTGGAGCAAATCCACGCAAAAAATTATTTTGGAAAAATTTCTGCAAAATATGTTGAACAAATATTTTAGACAAAAAACGGGTCAAGATTACTTTTAGTGGCTTCAAGAGATGGACAAAATTAAAAAATACGGGTTTTGTTCCCCACCTACCCTATCCGACTTTAGATATTAAATAGTTTTATACATTAGTAACACACTAATGTTTACAAAAGTTAAATATTACAACAAATGAATCCAAAGAAACTTGGAAGTTTACAAATAATTTAGTATTATACTATTAAGAATATGTTGATAGAAGTACAGCGTCGCAAGTTTTTCTATTTTGATAGAAGCGTTTCCTTACTTGTGCTGGTCAGTGTTGTTGAAACGGCACATTGTTTATGTATCACCGTTCTACTTAGTTTGACTACATTTCATAATTGTGATGCGATTAAAATAAATAAGTTTTTTGTTACTTATATATTGGAAACTATCGGCTAAGAGAATAAATCCTGACAAAAAATTCTGGTCCTCCAGGTTGGAGGTTGAGACGTAGGAGTAGCATTCCTGCCCTCGCAAAAAATTAATATACCGCTAAAATACCTAGTTAAATGAAACCAGATAGAAATAACAGACGACAAATTGGCAAACGAAAAAGGATTATGAATTTTGATACCTGGAATATCAAAGGCCTATATACTAAACAGAAAGAGGTGGTGTACATAAAGACAGCAGAGCAAAAGCGTTTCTACTTATAAAAAAAATAACTAAAAATATCAAAGACTGGGATGTAATAAACGAACAAATAAAAGTTGTACTCAAAATAAAAGGGTACGAATTAGTAATAATAAGAGTATACGCCCCATCCAATAACGAAACGACTGCTGGTAAAGATGACCACGATTAAAAACTGAATTACGTATTAGACACTATCAGCAACAGAAAGGAGACTATTTTATTAAGAGATTTTAATGGACACATAGGATCTAGAGCAAATGACATCACTGTAAGGCCATACGGAGAACAGAACGTAAATGACAATGGCGAAAACTGATAGAAATATGTCAACAATATTCACTACGCACTCAAAGTGGATTCTAGAAATATAAAGACATTTATAAATATACATGGACTTAGTCCACTCTCCAGAGAAAATCAATAATTGATTATATTATAACTAGACAGACCTCCCGAATAAGACTATACGACGTCAAAGTTCACAGAGGTCATTATCATTTAGTAAAGGCAAAAACTTTCTTACCACTAATAACACATTCTGAGGATCAATCAAGTATAAATTATAGAGAAAAGTGCGAGATTAGATATAATCTCAATAGGCTTAAAAATGAATTGACAGCATTCCTATACAAAACGAGACTAAATATAAAGCTTAGCAATGTCCCAAGCAGCACACAATCTCATAAAAATATTCTAGTAATATTCAGATAATATTAGGACAACTCCGAATGTCATGCGAATATTCGTGATGTCCAGATAATACTAACTGAATATTAGATTGTAAGATAATATAATATTCGGAAAAAGTATTATCATAACATCATAATAATATTATTTCTTTATATTATTGTCATAACCTTTAGAAAATATTCTCTTAATATTTAGTTCGTAACTACTGGTAATATTTTCATATGATATAAAGAAAATGTTATGTAAAAGTTATAAGGTAACATTATCTACAAAACGTTCAGGTAATATAATATTAATATTAAAGCGTTATAATACAGTAATATTTTGGTAGCATATTATTATTACTTTTACAAACATGTGTACAACGCGTTAGCAAAAACATTTAAACGAATATGGGTATTAAAAAGTAAATCTCTATTACACTTTTTAAATCAGATTCGTAATTCTTTGTATAAGTTAATCTGTCTGATATAATACGTAACATAAAATAATACAATACTCAACTCTAATTTGCAATATTTATTATTCTGAATTTTCACAGAGCTAACATCTTTTTTTCGTGATGCATTATCAAAACGAAATTTGATTCACACCCTCAGATGAGTCTATATTGTTGTATACCTGCATAAATAATTAAAATTGGTAAATATTATAAACGTAGGAAGCTTCCAAATATACCTTTCAAAGATTTGTAAGAGTTTCCGTGACGACCCATTTTTAAAGTACTCTTATTTCTGAAATCTTCTTACAAGTCACATCAGGTTAATCGAAGGGTATAAAAGCTTTTAGACTTGGTTTTTCGTGGTTCATTTCATTCGTTCATTATAACAAAGTCAGTTCATTTTATTATAATTGTTCAGTTTGTTCAGTTTATTTATTATAACAAAGTTAGTTCGTCTAGTATAACAAAATCAATATAATTTTAATTTAAAGTTAATATAGAAATAATTTAATTTAGTTTTTGTGTAAAAGTGTACGCCTCATATAAATAAATAAATTGTGTTTACCAATAAAAGTATTTTATTGGAGTTATACAACACTATACATATGTTTTGTGTTTAAAGGTCCTACCTGGAAGTTTGGGTTTATAATTTCTTTTTAAACCTTTTAAACTTTGAAGCAATAATTGGAAGAAGTTCTCAGTTTTAAATAATAAATTTGTATTTCACTTAAGAGTTTCAAGAAGGTTACAGGGCATGTTAATAACTTTTTTCAATTTGTGGTGGCATCTAAATAATGTTACAGTTACTAGCCTAACAACTATTTTAAACTAATTAAAAGTAACCCGTTGCCGGTTTCTGAAAAGAAACTTATTCCAGGAATTTTTCTTATACCTGTTGTATGCACCTATACTATGTGCTAGGTAACATACCCAGCACCTACAATGTAGTAATTATTATACATATCATATAATATAAATTTTGGGCATTCTCGTTAATAACTAAATAAATTAATAACTTGATAAAACTAGCAAATAGCAGATCATACACATACTATGTTGGTATTTAGTGGTATTTGTTTATGTTAGTAACCCTTACAAGAACTTTATAGTAGTATAATATCAGAAAACATGTTTTGATGATGTGTTATAAGAATTAGAAATGCGTTCTTTTTTCTTAATTATCTCCATAAAGGTAAACTTCATAAGCCATATAACTAATTAAATATCTCTGAAATGACTTACGTAATTGTTTTGTTACAATTAATTTTGATTTCTATGAGGTGTTTTAATATAAACATTGCACATTTAACGGTAAAATTGATTTTAGTTGCTTGGTACGATTGCCTGCATATTTATTCTTATTTATTCTTTTAAGGGGTTTATTGCTGGTTTATTGGTCTGACCGTCGGTCGGTAGGTCTTCTGTTGTTAAAAATATATTTACATCCGAAACGTACAAATGTCATATTTTTTGGTACCTGCCTAAATGCCTATCTTCACAAGTTTTGCAGCTTTGCATTTCATTCTCATCTGTATACTTTTATAGTTCATATTTGATAAAATTAATTATGTAAGCATGAAAATACGGACATGTACATATACATAACAAAGTAACATAAGAAATGACAATAATTGCAGACTACTAACAGAAAATAGTTTTGCTGTATTTCTTATTTGCTTCTTTGGATTATTTTTAAAAATTCAATTTATTCAGATTAGTTTTTAGATTAAACAACTTATTGCACTAAAGTTCATTTACCAATTTTAGTTATTAGATATTACACTTTATGTCTTTTTTAAGTGTTCTATGTGGATGCAGACGTCCTTCATAGAATTATCTCTTTGCATTTGCGGGCATGTTGTGTCCTCTTGGTTAGGTTTAATAATTATTGTACACTGATATTGTTAATGTGTTTTATTAAATTAAATATTAAATTAAAATTAGCACTACATTAATATAAAACGAAATGACTGCTAAAACGACATTGTGAACACTGTTGCTGTTTCTTCAAGTCCTGTCTTTTTATATCTGGAATAACATACTCAGTTGTAAGTAATATGTAGTGCGATTATGAGATGCAGTTTACAAGACTTATTTGATTTTGTATCCAGTAGATAATGCAATCAAGTTCGAAGTTCAAAAGCTGACTTAAAAATTGTGTCCGCTTGTATTTGTCCACAGTAAGAGGATATCTGCCAAGAAGTATTTGAAGTTTCTCAAGTATGTTCAAGTGTAATTAAATTTTTATTTAATTAATTAATTATTAATATTTCTTAGATAAAAGAAAGTGAGGGTTCTAGAAAAAAATGGATAATGGCATAAAGTAGTTTCAATTTCGAAATTAACTTATGTTGCTTGAATAAAACCCAGGACCTACTCTTCGATCAATTCATAAGGTCATCAGTATAATTGAAGTAATGTTGCATCTATGAATTCATCACATGTTGTTTATAATAATTATGTTTTATATACAGTATAATATTTGTAAATTGATGTAATCCGTTATCAAATGAATAAATAAAAATAATAAACAATAAAACTAAAACTTTTTTGCATTCATTAAATTAGTAGAAGTAAAACAAATATCATCTGTATAATCTGATCTAATATTGATGCTATATTAGGAACAAATTTTAGTAACATGTTACCTAAACATATTCAGGCTATATCTATATTTTATATTGCTAGAATATTATACAATGATGTGGTTATTACATTTACAGTTTTACGACATCCTGGACAGAAATCTCTAGAAGGAGTTATGGCGAGTGGGGCCGTGTTGACTCTTGCACCTTGTGTGGTTGCGGTGATGACTATGAGATGTCGGCGCTAAAGCTTCATGCTATGCATGTCGTTATTTGAGCTCTATACAAGGTGATTCCGAAATAAAAGGTATTCTCTTAAGGGTGGATAGCCGTGTAATAGTACATACATTTGCGATAAAAAACGGTAGGTAAAAATTGCATAGGTTCAGAGAAAAATGCGATTGAAATTTAATCGCTAGGCGAAGGCGGCCCTGCTTTCATACTTTTACTTAAGTAAAAATCGATAGGGGTTGACTGACTGTCCTTGTCATTGTCAGGTAGCTCTTGCTATTTATGTGAGGGTATAATAGTTTTCTGGTTTCTACAAAATGCCATAAATAAATAACAACTTTTACTTTTTAATCTGTAAACGGAAAAAGATTAGAATTTTACTGTTAGGGATTTTTTTCTGTAAAATTCCGAAGAACCAAAAACTTCAATAAGCATTATGCTACATAAAGATAAATTGCTTGAATTTATTGAATTGAATTAAATACAGAGGCGATAGTTTATAGTACCTTCCATACGCATGTTTCATTTAAGCAGTATGTGTATCCGTTGCCATTTAAAATGAAATGTGTAAAATGTGTTAAAATAATAATAAGGGATTAAAATGTTGCTTGTGAGACTGGAGTCTAATTGTTCCTGACATAAATTATGTTATTATTTTTTTACTAATTGCATTTCAACAACCCTGCATGTTAAACATATTTGGAGCTGCCTATCGCAATTTCTTTAATCTCAACTTCAGATTTAAAGAGGGAAAGTTGTAAAATGTACAGGGGGTAGCTTATGATGGCATTTATTGTTCATTGTGCAGCTACACCCGCGTTAGTTCCAAGAAAATAGGCATATCTGGTAAATTTTCATTCTTGCACTACAATAGTCTTCAAACATCGGGAATCTCCTTAACTTTCACTTTTTAATCCGAAGGCGAGAATACAAAAACACTTTTCTTTTTTGAACCAGAGACGGCTTCAGTTTTTAATATTTAGGAAAATTGTCAAAATTCTCAACTTTCACGGAGCCACTTCGTTTTTTCATTTTTTGTTTTCTTTTAACCTCACTTATCATCTATTAAAAGGATACCCTTTATTTCGGAATCACCCTGTATTCAGGGTATCCTCTTAAAGATGGATAGCAGTGTGATAGTACATACATATGCTATAAAAAACGGTAGGTAAAAATTGCATAGGTTCGAATAAAAATGCGATTGAAATTTAATCGCTAAGTCAAGCCGGTCCTGCTCTCATACTTTTACTTAAGCAAAAATCGATAGGGGTTGACTGACTGTCCTTGTCCATGGCAGGTAGTTCTTATAATTTATGTGAGGGGTATAATAGTCTATCTGGTTTCTACAATGCCATAAATAACCAGTAGGAACTTTTACTTTTTAATCTGCAAACGGAAAAATATTAAACTTTTACTGTTAGTGATTTTTTTCTGTAAACTTCCGAAGAACCAAAAACTTCAACAAGCATTATGCTACATACATAAAAATTGGTTGAATTTATTAAACTGAATTAAATAGAGAGGTGATAGTTAGTAGTACCTTCCATACGCATGTTTCATTTAAGTAGTATGCGTAATCCATTGCCATTTAAAATGTTTCCTATTCATGTGACTAAATAATAATAAGGGATTAAAATGTTGCTTGTGAGACTGGAGTCTAATTGTTCGTAACAAATTTTGTTATTTTTTTACTGTTTTAACGAATTTCAACAACCCTGACATACTTCAGATTTAAGAAGGGAAAGTTGTAAAATGTCCAGGGGGTAGCTTATGATGGCATTTATTGTTCATTGTGCTACTACAGCTGCACTATTAGTTCTAAGAAAATAGGCATGTCTGGTAAATTTTCGTTCTTGCACTACAAAGGTTAAAAAACACCGTAAATCTCCTTAACTTTCACTTTTTAAGGCGACAATGCAAGAAACACTTTTCTTTTTCTAACCAGAAACGGCTTCAGTTTTTAATATTTAGGAAAATTGTCAAAATTTTCAACTTTTACGGAGCCACTTCGTTTATTCATTTTTTGTCTTCTTTTAGTCTCACTTATCACCTATTAAAAGGATACCCTTTATTTCAGAATCATCCTGTATAGGGCAGCATGAAGTTGTAAGAATTATAAAACGTTATACTCTACTGATTAGACCAGAATAACGTCGAAACAGATTTATCTAGGGGTACTTCTATACAATCCTCCCGCATATTTAAAACTTTTGGAGAGTACTTTTCGTGTATTGTATTATTTTATATCAATACGCTCCAATTTGAATAAATATTAGCGGAGCATTATGAGAAAATATTAAGAAAGTATTTTCAGCTAATATAAGGAAAATATTCAACCATGTAAATTGTGTAATACTGTGTGCTGCTTGGCACCAAATGTAATTTAAATATTCCTTCCAAATATTAGCTTAAATTATGAAATAATGTTCGTACAATGTTATTACCGAATATTAACAGAAGATTATGAGAATATATCAAGAACATATTTTAAGATAATATAAGGAAAATATTCAAAAATGTTACATTTAATATTACTGGAATATTTTTTGAAAATATTACTGCAATATTGTGTACTGCTTGGAGAACAACAACAACAACAACAACAACAACACAAAAAGAATAAAAATGAATGGTAGAACGCAGACATCGAAAAAATGATTGTAGAGAAAAAAAGGGCACATAACATATAGTTAATGACAAAAGATGCAGATGACCGAAAATACTACACACATTGCTGTAGGGATGTCAAAAAAGCTGTACTGAAGGCAAAAAAAAATGAAATGTATGACAATATATGCAGACACACAGATCAATCAGAATATAGGACACAGTAGAGGAAGTGAAGCGTGGAGAACTATAAAATCTTTAAGAACAAACAGAAAAAAAATGTTCACATTAACCTAATACCACTAGAAAATTGGAAAAATTATTACCAGAACCTATTGACCGAAGATTTCCATAAATTTCTTATAATAAATGATGATGAGACAACATTTATAGAGGAAAACCCAATAACACCCACAAAAGTAAAGAAAGTCCTTATAACAATGAAAAGTAGACGGGCTCCGGGACCTGGAGGACTTTCGATGGAAATGTTAAAACACGGACCAGATATACTCCTACATCTTCTTGCTTTTGTTTTTAATTGTTTCCTAAGAGGCAAAAAACTACCACCTAAATGGAAAACAGCATACCTTTTAAATATTCACAAACTATAGAGGATTAAGTGTAACAAATTCTATCTCAAGGTTATAGGATTAATTAAAGAACGAATAGAAGGTCAAGGGGAGGAGGAGCAAAATGGCTTCAGGGTAGGAAGATCGTGTGCTGACAACTTGTTGTGTCTACAACGACTACTTGAGAAAAGAACAGCTAGAAATTTAAAAACTCATATGATATTTATAGATCTAAAAAAAAGCTTATGATAGTATACCGCTCAATAGACTTGCAATGTCGGAGAACGGTGTAAATGATTCAAGCTGTTAAAACCTTGTATACTACTAATACAACAAGTAGTATCAAGATAAGTACAAGGTTATCTGAAGAATTTCCAATTACAAAAGGTCTACGACAAGGTTGTGCAATAGCTCTGACTCTATTCAAAATATACTTAAATTCAACATTACGACGATGGAAGCGCATTTGTTGAAATATGGGCATTTTAATCGAGGATGACAAACTTTTTACTTTGAACTTTGCCGATGACCAAGTTATTTTTGCTGAAGATGAGGATGATATAAGATATATAGTTGGAAAATTAGATGAAGAGCATAGAGCTTGGGGTCTGACAGTAAATATAGAAAAAACGAATATCTAACTGTTGGAGACACAAACCGAAATAACCTGGTGTTAGACCAAGATGTAATTAAAAGCGTTGATTCGTACAAATACCTTGGAGTTACAATTACCTAAAATGGCTATAGTGAAACCTAAATTAAGAAACGAATTGAACAAGGCAGACCGGTAACAAAACAATTAAATAGCATACTGTGAAACACATAAATTAGACAAGAAACAAAAATCAGAATATATAAGACCATCGTAGAAAGTATTGCGACTTATGGGGCCGAGGTGTAGAAACTGACTGAAAGGTGGAAAAATAAGTTACGTTCATTAGAAATGGGATTTCGGAGACGTTGTTGTAGACTGACTTTACATGACAGAATAAAAAAACGACGAGATACGTGAGAGAATGGGTATGTATACCACAATAATTGACACCATTGAAACGAAAATTTTAAGGTGGTCATGTATGCCTTATGGATGAAGACAGACAAATGATGGTGTTAGAAACGCCATGAGAGAAAGAAATTTACAAGACGAGGACTGGAGGGATAGATAGCTATGGAAACCAGGTTGCGAGAAACGACTATGACGTTGTATTAAATCGTAATAAATAAAAAAATATTATTATATAGATTGAACGTAGACACAGATAATACAACTGTATTAAAAGGGGAAATAATCATGAAAAACAAATCAAGATGAACGACAATTAAGCTGGAAAAGATCTATATCTATATCAGTAATAATCTAGTTAAAATAGAGAGGAAAATGCATGCATGCATGCTCCAACCAAATTGACGGGGATAGAACTAAAAGATTTTTATAGTAGACTGAACAGAAGATAAAGTAGTATTTGTCACGTGTAAAAGTGGGTTTAGTGATCCCGTTAGAATGGCGCAACACAAAATAATTATTAGCTCTATTTGATTGGAGATTGGGTCGGGGTCGTAAAAAACCTAATTGGCTAAAAACGGTAGTGATAGGGTTACTTTTTGCGAGGGCGCTAGTCTTAGTTAACCTTGAGCGATACAGATGAACAGCTGATCCTAAGACTAACCAGCTATTCCGGTCTTTAAGATGCTTATTCGTAGGGTTGACCTTAAAAAGATAACCTCCAAGGAAGCAAATAAAGTTTTCTTGCGACAGCTGATAGCCTACACAACATTTACTATTGAACTAGCTGCCTCCCAGTGCTCGCAGTCAAAACTCCGTAATTACTTTTCCCACAAATCTTATGTTCCCTGGAACAAATCTCACTACGCGTATTGACAGAAACAAACAACGATTGAAGTCAAAATAAAACATCTAATAACACCGCGACGCTCCTAACAATCGGTTACACAAAAAGACGGAATAGGTTATACAACCTTGGTAGCTTCAATCTCAAAAGATCTTGCGATGTCTGTAAAGATTTCACGGGGAAGGTCTTCAGGTACAAGACGGTATTAAGCGTGCCTTAACACCACGCTTGAGGCAGAAAAAATCTTGACTGACTAAAAGAAACAGGAGGACGTGGCTCTCACCATATTGCGGGGTCCTTTCTCCTTGACCTAATGATTTGTCGAGATAACGGCAGGTCTCCGATCATTGGATGATCTCTGGACTGGGGAAGTTAACTCACACCACTTTTTTCTACCCTCAAGTAGCATTTAGAAACTCATTTGCATATAGTGTCAAACGACGAGTCATAAAAATAATTTATGTGTCTGCTGCAAATTTCTAAAGATCTCGTAATGTAAAATAAAGAACCTGAGATAAATTTAATTTTTAAGATATTCGGTTTCTATTTTTTTACAACAGAGAAAGCAAGATGGAATAGGATTTGTTGTTTGTGCACGAAACGAAAGGTTAACATTTTGTTAACCGCAGGTTATTTAAAATTTTATAAATACAATAAGGTCGAGCAACAATTGTCCACAGGGTAAAAATGAATATTAAAGAAACATAAAATAATACAAAATGGGAAATACACTTTGTAATTTAAGATTTTCGAAGCGGAACGAGTATTTATACAATATTTACATTAATTATGAAGGGAATCTTAGCGTAGAACTAAGCGGAACGAGAATTTGTATATGATCTTAACATATTAGAAAAGATGAATGAGAAGATTGGACAAGAACAAAGCTATGTACTCACAATTGCGGCAAACATAAAAACACGAACGAAAATGAACAACTTAAATTAAAAAATTTTGTAGAGAAAAAGAAATGATAATAAAAAGCACCTATGCAAATCAAATTGATTACATACTTGTCGAAAAGAAGAAAGAAAAATGTAGAACGGATATAAGAAGTTAACAGGAAACTAGACGTACATTCAGATTATTTTCTGGTGGGAATGAAATTAAAACAAGAAGTGCTATGTAAGGTAACCTTGCGTTACAAAGTGAATAATGAAATTTGCAATCTAGGAACAAATGTCCTAGGCCAGACTAGCTCAGGGATTGCCATATGTAGGTGAAAGTTCTCATTTACACATACAATAAAACACAGAAATTCACTTTCTATAATATTCTATTAATTCGAAGAATACAAAAAACAAAATTACAAAATATAGTGGAGCGCCAAAAAAATTTATATTAGTTTTAAATTCAATAACAAAATAAATTTAAAAGTATAAAATTAAGATTTCAGAAAATTTATTTTACATTTCTCTAACAATAAAGATTTATCAAACAAGCCAGTCACAAATAGTTATCTCTCGACCTTGTTAAAATTTTAAAGTTACAAGAAATATTGTATCTTTTGCAACAATTATATTTAGTTAACTAAAAAGTTCTAATTAGAGGAAAAGAAACAAAACACTATTATGATGACGGTTTAAATTTAACCCCAAATTAAATTATAGGAAGAATAACCCCTTTAAGTGAACATCATTTATAATTTTATAACTAATTAACTCACCAAGTTTACATCCGGATGAGGTCAAGTAGCGTTACTGGACTTTTCCAAACATCTTAAAATTAATCAAAACAACTGAAGAAAAAATCAATATCGCTCTCTTTATATAATTGACAAACCTAAATATGACAAATTTAATTAAAAAATTTTCCCAACAAAATCTACATTAGTTAAAAGACTTAAATAAACTAATCGGTTTTTGTTAACTTCAAATTCAAGTTAGTTACTCAGCTCATTTATCTTATTCGAACCAACAAAATAATATAAAAATTTTAAATTTACGTATTAAAATTATACAACGCAATTCTGGACTCATTAAACCGTGGAAAATTCGGAAGCAATTGACCAGGTGGATGTTCATACGCCTTTTCTCAAGGGT
>VTPC01083410.1:0-20238 GCA_011009095.1 Ignelater luminosus | reverse complement strand
ATTCCAAAAGAATTTATTTTTGGGTCGTTTGCCAGATACCGAAGATTTCAACCCGTCTGGTCTCTTGTCGCAGAATCAACGGCGCCAAATACAGTCGCAGGTACGGAAATTTTCAAAAAAAAAAGAAAACACTGCCAACCTAACAAAATGAAATCATGGCTTATTGCGACCCATAAAAATAGTGAACAGTGTATATATGCGTGCTGAAACTGCTTGATCTTGTACTGCATAAATATTAAATACTTCTTTCAGTCTTAGCAAATAAAGCAACTTTGATGAAACCAAAAAAAATTAGATAAGTTTCAAATAATTAAATATCACTATACTTTGCTTAAAATCGAATATACACGATCGTTTTTTTTTTCACCAATTGGTGTCAGGATGATATCGATGATATTCGTTTTTTAGTATAGAAACTTCCATCTTCGTGCTGCGCCGTTTTTTGGT
This sequence comes from Ignelater luminosus, assembly GCA_011009095.1. Taxonomy (NCBI): domain Eukaryota; kingdom Metazoa; phylum Arthropoda; class Insecta; order Coleoptera; family Elateridae; genus Ignelater; species Ignelater luminosus. Next base: position 19,791 of record VTPC01083410.1, on the reverse strand, counting down.
TATCTCACATTTGTCAAAATGAAACCAAAAGAGGATCGATGTCGGTTGGATGGTTTTATGCAAAACATTTATAATGACAAGGTCTCAATGCACTTTCTCGTTTCAGAGGTACAAATAAAAAGGTTGCCTACCGTGATTCAAAATTTTACTGGTTAACAAATACAAGTAGGAAATTTCTCCCTCGGCGATTCGTGGATATGAAAGATAGTTGCTTGCAAAAACGCAACTCCTGTTTAAAACGACAACTATGTATAGTGTATATAGATGTTGATGTCTGTTTTTGGTAAAAGCGCTTCCTTTTCTTGGTGGCAACAGTGTCTTTTTAATAAAAGATGCAGCATCTCTGTGACGAAGTGCCTGTTTTATTGGGTGCAGCGTTTTGTTTTTGAGGCTATAAGGAATTTGTGTGTAGTGAACACAAGTTTAATTACTGATGAGCGATCATAAACTATAACATCAAATTCTTTTAAAGAAATAAAAATTTCTTGGTTTTAAATACAGCAAGAATTTCTTAACAGTCTTTTCTTAGACAAGCAAAAAAGGTACATAAAGAATAAATTTATTTATAAAACTTCATCGTGTGTTGTTTATTTCTTGTTGCTTTCACTCCGACTCATACACCAGCAACCTTCGAAGCTAGAGCTTTAAAGTTTACAGCCTACAATTCTATCAGAACATCTTACATTACGGCAAATGAATTGAAACAAAACTTCAACTCGGAGTTTATTGTCCTGCAAATCATTACAGATTGAATTTGGATTTTTAGAAATGTTAGATGCTATAATCACAATACAGTCATTATATTACTCTTTACTACTCTAATTATCTGATTTTGGAAATATTCTATAATATGGGATGGATCCTGTAAGTGATTTCATAAATCCCATGAACATTTCTTCGGTAAATTGTTCCAATGCTGGAGTAATAGTTTGTATAGATTCAATAGAAAATTGGTTTAGCAGGTTATTAGTTATACGACCTATAATTTAATTTAAATGGCTTGGAAATATTTAACAAGAAACTGGAAAGTAGATACCTAGTTCTTCATCCCCTCCAAATAATCCTTGTACGGTAACTTCCACGTCTTTTATACTTTCAGTTACTTTAACATTGGTCGTGTTATAATATTCGACACCATCAACTTCCACTAGTTCCCCTTCGACTCTAATTGTTGCATTTATGGGTCCTGGTAATGTTATTAAAGAGGCTTGTTAAACAAATCATTTTCAAACTTACCTAAAAATGTTACTAATTGAAATCCTTTTCCTTCCAAGGGTATGTGTAAAAGACGTCCGGACATCTCATACATTGTGTAGAGTGGTAAATCATCGAACTCCATTTTCGTGGAAAAGATTAGCGTTTCAGGATTGTAGCTTCAAACAAAAAAATAATAAATTGCCAAAAAATTATTTAGTAGTTTGATCTTTACTTAATTTCTTTCACTTTGTAATTATCGATACCTCTGATTGTAAAATTCCATAATGTTATTGAATAGTTTGCAGCTGCATTATCTTGAGATATAGCAAATGCGGGTAGAATAAGTGGCTCAAATGGAAGAATTCCGACTGCTTCTACACCTTTTTTTACGTAAGGCCTCATCGTGTTAAATGCCTTTAAGAGGCAATCGTTTAAATTGGGATCATCAATGAAACATCTAGGAAAATAATCCGCTAAAATTTAAAATAATCAGTGATGTATTATTACTGAAAAAGATTATAAATTTAAAAAACACTTACGTAGATCATGAGAAATACACTTTATCGTAGATATGCACACCACGAATATTGCAAGAGTAATTAGTATGTTCATTGTTTCGAAGCAAACCGTCAACTGTTGAATGCAGAATGAGTAAACAAGTTTTATCTATATGGAATCAAACATAAAAATAAAAATTAAAAGCAACTGAACGCAATAATATTAAAGGAGACATTTTATTTTACAAAACGGCATTTCACTTAGAATTAAGCGGTAGAAGTACTAGAATATTTTATTAGCAATATTCCTTAAGGGTAATGAATGTCGAAATCAATTAATGAGAAAAAAATCAAATTTTGGATTATCGAATCTTTTAACGTTATTCTTTTTAGTGTGTATGAAGAATGCTAAAATTTAAAAATTTTGTCTTTTATTTGAGAGAAAAAACAAGTATGATTCACTTTTTTGCTGTAAGACAGTCTTATCGTACAGGTTGCGAACATGCAAAACCTTTTATACTCATTTACTTTATTAGCTAATTAGGAGATACAAAAAGCTTGTAAATAGCACACAAAACAAGAATATTTGTTTACTCTTGGGTGGGTGATACTTCCTTTCAAGTCAGATTATTTATAGGTTCATACACTGCATGTCCCGTTTGAAGACGCATGATACTGGTTTCTCATGTAAGATTCCTAATCTTGAATTTTATCTGTGTTATGCATTTTAGAAAAAAATGTTTAGAATTCAATGAATGATAATAAAAGTTGTTTAGAATTTAAGTTTGCAAATAATGAGCTTACAATTTTTGTTTAAGTAAATGTAGGTAATGTTTTATGTAGAAAAGCTAAAAAAACATTTTGAATTATGAAATCGGAAGTTCGTGTTCACTAAGGGTGAAACTCGACCAGTTTTTAAATAGAGGATGTCCCGATTGGTGGCTATCAAAAGCGGTCATGTAGGCATTTTGCTTCAAGAAAGTTATACGAACCGAAAGGCAATATTATCACTAGGGCTGGGCAAATGCATATTTGCATGTTTTTCCCTAATGAGCATAATCCCTAGAATAACGCACAAAGAAGTATTTGTTTAAGAACTTCTCTTAATCCCTTCACTTAAGCATTTCAGGACAGGGCTCATTATCTAACTTTTCTTGGAAAACCAAATGTGTTTTTGCCCTTGTTTGAAATAACTTAAACAGCCAAAAGTTTAGTATTACTCAGGTTAGCTAACAGTGCGGTTGTCTTGAGCATATCTTTAACAATGCCAAAAGCCAGTAGTTCTCAGTCGGAGCTCATTAGAAAGTGGTTAAAAACATACATGTGCTTTAAATATTGTAACGCGCCACCCCTAGCATATTCTAGAAAAAGTCCCGAACAGCCTCGAACAAGCTGGTCGAATGTGCCGGAGAAATCTCGAACTATCGAAACTTTTCCACCGTCGAATGTTCCAGAAGGAACGCGAACTTTCTGGGCTCATCAAGAACCACGCGGAAACGAATATAAGGCGGCGTTGACCGAGCAGAAGGCAGTTCTATAGTCAAGCAGCTAGTAGTTACGAACGAAATAAATGTTAATTAGTGATAAATAAATTCTTCTGTACATAATTAAATAAATAATTTAGTGTAAATAAATTCTGGAAATAAATTGTAATAAATTAAGTGAAAATAAATATTATTAAATATAAATAAACGTTTTATATAAAAAGAACATTACAATATGATGAAACTGTTGTGTTCTGTTGCGTATGAGAAAAACAGGTATGTATACAGTGATTCAAAATTTTTAGTTGTAATTCTATTAGCCGTTAGTTATTAAAAATTGGGAAGTTTAGATTTAGTTTACAATAAATCGGCTCAGTTAACATACACGTTATTAGTTAATGGATGATTTAATTTTTTCAGTATTTTTTACAGATTTTTTATTTTCCTCCAGCAGGAATTTCTTAAATAATTAATAATAAATAATAATCTTTTTCTGTATTAATTCTTATCAAAAAAAATGTAATACCTTCAGATGTTTTCCATTTATATTTTCTTATTTTTTCCTGATGAACTATTATTGAGATATTAAATAATTATAATAATTTTTTACTTATATTTCCTCTTGTAAATTCCTTAATTAACACTGGAAAAATTTTTTTTAAAAGCTCCAACTAGGGTTCAAGTTTATCATGACCATGAACATCTTAGAGATATTCCTTTGCCCCTGCAACCAATTTTGACTAGATGGGGAACCCGGATTGATGCAGCTTTGCATTACCGTGAACATTACACATAATTAAAAAAAATTCAAGTTTATTTATTTATTTATGTAAAATGCGACCAACAGCTGATGCCAATTATAGGTCACAGGATAATAATTAAAAATCTGAACATAAATAATAAAATGAATTAAGTAATACGCGTTATGATTAGTACAGTGACTAATAATAAATAGAACAGGCATAAACGCAAGGGTAAGAAGGAAGCACAATATAAGGTAACTGACTAAGCTGCCAAGAAACAATGCATAAGGTGGAAAAAGATAGAATAAGGTATGAAAGAGGAGCCAAATATAATTTCTTCTTCCTTACAGTAAGGAGGTAGTTTGGAAGTGGAAAATATTAAAATAATAAAATTCAAGGCAGAGATTCATTTACTGTATTTATTTATCGGATCAAAGTACTACAAGAATTAATTCTTCAAGGTCTTACAAATGAGATTAAAAGAAAAAATTAGTTTTAACGTTTTCATTTGGTCAGAATGAGTTTCATGGCTTTAACTGTATGTATGAGTTAACTAACGAAATGGTGGAGAGAAAATGGAAAAACTTTTTTAAATCTACATTTTATGCAAATTAATTTAAAGAATTATGCATTATGTTTATTTTAGTTAATCATCCCACTTTTTTTTCCATTATTTTATGTACAACGGTATAGGAAATTAAAAAGTGAGATTTAAAACATTTGCTTATATATTCATACATGCATAGTCTAGGAAATATTTCTTTGGTACCCAAAGTAAACATTCTTTCTCTTTATTATACCTTTGAAGAATTTCCTTTCAGTGTAAGATTTAAACGCAGCGCCACCTTGGAAAATAACGTCGTACTAGTATGTCATTAATTAAAGAGGTTGAAAATCTTAGCTAAGCTATTAAAAGTATCAATTAGATGGCGTAGTGCTGTAACATTAAAATCGCAATTTAAAAAAATAATAACGTTGTGCTTTGCATGTTTTTGTAAAGCCTTTGTAATCATACTGTTATGACATCTGACGGTTCCAACATTCCAGCGGAATAAATATTGAACAAGTTTTTGATTATTAATAAATTAATTTCTAAAAGTGCACTACTTCTAATTATTGTATAGACTCGTATCTTTGAGTAGTAGTGCGTAAAACGTTTGAATTTGATTAATAGAAAACTATGACACCTAATTTTCTGTTTTCTTTCATGACCAGATTTGAAGAGAGATCTTTTAAATCGGATGCTATTTTTCTTTCTAAAGAAATAAAACATTAAAATCCAACAGTCTTTAGTGTTTCTTTTTTATTTTAATTGTATATGGAAAAAGCCTAACAGTTCTTGTTATTAATCAGTGATATCCTAAATGTGAGGGACCTAAAATTCTGTCTCTTTTATTCTTTTATTTAACACATTAGGAAAAAACTTTTATAGAGGCTTTTGTTGATCCACTAAAGCATTTTTTGCTTATATATCTCTAGTTTCGTTTCTTCCGATTTGTTTAGTGTAGTGTTCTTAACTCGCATTCCTATAATCCCACTGGCCTTATGACTATCTGACATAATCTCACTTTGATTTTCCACAATACTGAATTGAACTTAAACATTTTCATTGGGGATCTTGCGCTATTGTTTGCTCTATTTAGCCTGCCAATTACTTCATTCTTTTCATCATTTTTATTATTAATATTGACTTCCAGGTATACAAAATTATCGATGTGCTCCAAGCAGTATGTCTTTTGATCTACCAAACTTTTTATTTTTAGTGACTCTTTTGCTTTTCCATTTCCGCATCTCATAGCCATATTTTGTCTTTTCTTCGTTTATTTCGGGGCTTCTTTCTTTTGCTGATCTTTCTAATCTTTTTGTTTTTTTGTTGCTGTGATCAAACCCAGGTCGTCGACTTATGACAGACATTAATGTCTATGATTGTAAATACTTCCACAAGTATAGATATTAATAGCTTTTTTAAGTTTCAGACCTCCTTCTTTGATCAGTTTGTTAATGATCCCGTTATCACCAGCAGTTTTGTTATTTTTTATATTCTTTATTGTATCCCTCATTTCTTCTCGTTTTGATGGTTCAACTTCTTCTGTTACATGTGTTGCCTCTGCCTTCATTGCACGAGAAGGAAGAAGAGTATGAGGAAGAAGGAGAAGCGGAGGATAAAGACCTAGAAACTTTATTTAAGGACAGTTCTGAAAGAAAATGGAGAAATACGAAAAGAAAACAAGGATTACAAATAAGAAATGAAGAATCTTAAAAGAGAAAATGGGATACTGAAAATAGACTTAGAAAAAACCAATGGAACGGAGTAAGAAATGCTAGAAAAAGGCAATAAAAATAACAAAATAGTCATATTAGGCTTAACAAGAGGCACCAAGGACGAAGAAATGCTAAACATGCTATGGGGAACTTTATTAGAAAACGTTTAAAAGAGAATGTGAAAATAGAGAAAGCGATCAAACTAGGAGAGAAAATTTATCTTGCAAGGATGAAGGATCACAGCGAGAAAGTCAAGGTAATAAAGACGAAAAGTGAATTAAGACTGATACAAGGAAATGCAGTATACAGTGTGTTAAAAGAAGAGTGTCGAAAGATTTATTGCTTTTAATTAAACTTTAATATCCTGTGTCGAGAAAACGGCGTAGTTTAGGGAAAGAAGTTATATGTCTAAAAAGGTTTAGTTGATGAGAATAACTGCACTTTGCTTTTGAGATGAAGTATGACTTTGTAATAAGTCGTTAAACTTGGAAAGTTTTGAAAAATTCGATTTTTTTAGAACACGACCCACACGTAAGAGTAACTTTTTGATCCAAATCGCTTGCTGATTTACAAAACCGAAGATGAAACCCAACTCTTTAATGGAATTACACAGCTTTTAATATTCCTGAAGGAAAGGCAACCCTCACAAAACAAAGACAGGCGACCAACAAGAAACTTGCGTAAACCAGCAAAACAGTGCAACTACACTTACACCAGAAAGAATACACAAAGTAGTTCATAATGTGTAAGGAACCAACTTTTTAACGTCGTATGTTTAGTCACGTAAACGTCTTTGATTACACATTGGTAACAGCAAAAACAAGAGTAAGAGTAACGAAAACGGAGCAAGAAAGCCAAAAACATGCATAAATATAAGTTTTAAACCGTACTATATTGGTGTTTAATGCAACCATTGTTGTGACTTACGAAACAATGAGTCATATAGTCTTCCAGAGGCAGAGGTCGTAGATGCAACGTCAGTGAACAAAAACTTAAAGAGGTGCCAGTAGCAGTGAGATTAAGGTTTAAAAAGGAGTACTTGGGACAGTTCGTGCATACTGGAAAATTCACTCTCCAACTTAATCTTGGAAATGTCTTTCTAATTGCGAATAAAGAAAAGAAAAAGATAGATTGAACAATGAGGTCTATCTTGGACGTGACACTAAGATACGCACTGCATTAGTGGGGACTAAAGATGGTGAATTGCTGCATCCCCTTAGAAGTAAAAAACGCCGTTTTGGATCAGTTTTCTAAGACTGTGAACAATCAAGGGAGGCGTCGAAAACGAATTAGTAATAATGGAACATGATTTCTGATGACTATCCAAGTGAAAGACAAAGCAGTACTAAACCAAGGAGTGCGTATGACGACGGAGACAGAGACGGTGCTTGTGAGTGATCAACAATGCATCGGCAAATCGGTGAATAATTTAGAAGAAGAATGGAAAAGTTGCAAACTGAGTTATATGTAGTAACAACAATTTTGCAATCTGCTTTTAATAATATTTTTCAATGGTGTCTAAATATTCTTCACTCAACTTGATTTTTGCATCTTTCTTGAGGCGTTTCGCTAACGGTTTAGTAATTTCCGATGATATCCTAAGAGTCCAAAGAAACCTTTAAGCTCCTGGCGTATTTTTGGTGTAAAATAATTTAGTCTAGATATACTAAACAGGCGTTTTCCAAAGAGCCTCTCAAGATATCGTCCATCGTTGTAAAGTCGCCTGCGCGTTTTTCAACCCAAAGGGCATACTGTGAAATTCGTTCTGTTACGAATGCTGTTTTTGCTACATCCTCAGGGTGTATTTCCACCTGGTGATAACCACTCGCTAAGTCGAACTACAAGATCATCTTGTCCAAAATATTTGCAATATTAGGAGGGGAGTATTTATTCTCAATCATATTTTCATTTAAACACCTGTAGTCAGTTACCATACGTTTCTTATGGCTGCCATTTTTGGTGGTTTCTACAATGTGAGCGGGACAGGCTCATGGAGATACAGATGGTCGTATTAAACCTTTCTTCAAAAGCTCATTGATTTGCTGCTTAAGTAATGTTTTAGTGTGCTGAGATTGTCTAACATAAATCGGTGTTTCATCTTGAGTGATGATGAGTGAAAGATAATTTTTCCATCTTCCTAAAAAATTATCGTCTTATTGCGTTAAAATGACTTTTAAAGTTGTTTGAGCTTCTATGTTAAAGTGTTTAATTTGTGACTTATTGACACATTCGTCCGTGGTTTCGAATTAAACCTGTTTTTGCACGATATCGGTAATGGCTCGATGAAATCAAGAACTTTTGGTTTGGCCGACTGATTAGAGATAACAGTATAAGCTTTGTTTTTGTACGTCTTTAGCAATTTTTTGACCTTTGACCTGTTTCTTTTTCTGTACTCACTAGGATTAGTTTTTACGATTAAAATGATATTTTTTGTACTGTCTTCTTAATTACTTTATCTGTTATTGTAGTTTCAGTAGCTGTTTTGACTTTGACCGTTTTATTAATTTTAAATTGCTGAAACTGTTTTTGCTAGAAATCGACAATATTGTTGAGTCTGCGTCTATAAGAAGTTTTAAATAGTTTGCTGTTTGTAAATATGGCAATTTGTTCTAGTTTGTTTTTGCCAAGGCGTTTCACAGCCTTGGTGGGCTGAATAATCTTTGAAGTAAATATCTCCGAGGCTTCTATCTAAAAATCCTGGTGAGAATTGCAGTTACTTTCTTTTTCATCGAACTGTTCTGGATCTGTTTCTTCTAATGCTTATTCTTCTGTATCGTCATATACAGGTTTCTCGAATTCCTTTTCTTTTTTTTCCTTTTTTTGTTTTCTGGATACATAATGTATGCGTTGGTTAAAATTCAGCTAGAAAGGTTTGGAATTTTTTGTTCTAATGCTATGGACTTTCATCGAATAAGGATAACTAAGCTTAGTTGTTGGTTGAAACTGTGCTGGCAGTACAAAAGGTCTCAGTTAATTATTTCTGTTGATCGTTTCGCAGGATTTGTTTGCGGGACTGTTGTCAGATTTAAATGGATTGCTGTTAGATGGATACTCTGTCTGAATTGTATAGCGAAATTTTCTTTTCCACGAGCGCATCCTAAAGCTAAGTCTAATACATCTAGACGCCTCTGTTGTATAATTCTTCCTATTGACATATGCTAAACTGCCATAAGGAAGGTGTCTTCACACATTTCAGCTTTTGCACTCTACTTTTCATTACCATTACATTACCACAAATTTAAGAATGGTTTTATGTTGTTTATTCTGGTACTTTTTAGATCGTTTGATAGACTGTACTTTGTTTATTGTTCCAATTTATGAGTATGCTACTAGATTTTGTTATTTTACCTTCCGACTTTTGTTTTGGAAATAGCGTACGAATAGATTGTTTCAGATATCAGCTGTTTTAGAGACAGTGAACGTCGACCTTCACCTACATACACAACGTTAGTTTAATCCCGTACAGGAAACGTTAGTATCTTTAGAGTGAGCAGTACAATCTTGTTTTTCTGTTTGTGTAATGTTCGAACCTGAAAAGCTTCTTGTATAGTGACCTGGATAAGGAGATCAGCTGCAGGATCTCCTCTTCGAAATTAGGTCAACAACATTATTATGCGGCTGGCGTCCTCTCGATCCAAAATTTTTTTAAGATTCTCATACCAGCACTACCGTCTACCGCCGGCACTAAGCCCTTTTCGCCCACGACTCGTCTCCGGCCTTTAACAGCTAGTTCAAAGTTGGCATATCTGTTAATATTATGTTTCATATACCGAAAGAGTCTTTAAATCCGTAATTACCCGTAACAAACTCCAACATATATTTTTATAATTTTATTACATGAATACACTTTTTTCTTTCATCCTTTTATACTCTCTCAAAACAATCTAAACAAAAACCTACCTTTTTTGTATCTAATTTATATACATCAAATAATCTAATTCCTACTATTTACGTTATTTTAATCGGTTTTTATTATAATTACTGTTTTAAGCCTCATTTACATTCAGTTCTTTGGACAATATCTTTTATATTTATTAATAAAGCTTATTTTCCTATCCATTATTATGGTTTTCTTATTTTGGGCATTAGTTCACTTTTAAATATCATCACACTATGTTTGTTTCTGCTACAAGCACGCCGAAAGCGAAAGTATGGCTAGAAACAATGCTATCTAGTGTAATTTACTAAAGTCTCAGTGTCCTGATCGTCACCATTCGTTTTAAATGCTTCTTTTAAAGCATTCAGAATTCTTCCTTTTTTTACTTCTGCACTAATGCTGTTCAATAAATTCTTCGTGAAGCATTAAACGCGTAATATTTGTCTCTGACGTAGTAAAATTTACTTGAGTTTATCCTTTACGGTACAAAGTATAAAGAAAAGATTTAATAGATTAAAATACCAAAGTTATAAAAACGATGCGCGATACAACAACAGATAATTGCACTTACACTGCCAACACAGAAATAAAATTTTGTTGTATGCATTTGTACCCATAATATTTTTGGTGTATATCTACCCTAGAGACCTAACAATAATATACAATAAATGTCATGAGTTCATCTTAGTTCTTTCGTATTGAAAGTCTACGTTTATTACAGAAATACTTTTAATACCACCATAAAATCATTTAAAAAATTTTAAATTAATGGAGGCCAATATGCTATCTTCTTGCCCATTTTCAGAAGAAGTCTGTGGCCTTCTGCAGTTTTCTAGTAGCTACAGATGTATTTTCATCTGTTGCAAATAGACATTACATTACATTATTGAATTTCGAAATATTATAAGTATACAACAGGTAGAACACTTGTCCCAGTACGCTCCCTTGTGGCACACCTGCTTTGATGTTCTCTTTTCCAAGTAGGACTGAAACAGTTCAGGGAACTGTCTGGGTAGTACTTTTTTCACTCTTCACACCCTTGATGTCAAAGCCTATCAAAGGTTTGATAAAGCTCGTATTAAAATATGTCCATCAGATGATGAAAAAGACTCAACTAACCCTACTTGTAGTCACTACTAGTCAACAATGATAAGAATCCCCCACAAGAGTAGTTCCCGTGCCTACTGGTATTGACAAACACGTTATTTGCTTAAAAAATTGTACGAATTCTATTGTTAATGTTAAATTATAAAAAAGGTATAAAATTGCTATTTTTATGATCAAATTATTATTTACACGTTTAGAGCGAAAAAGATACACGTTATGCCCTATCTCGCAATATCGAAAGCTGCATTTTACGCTCTAGAGTGTAAAACAACTTTTATAAACTAAACACCAGTAGGTGACCTCGAGAAAGAGCCGAGAAGGTACGCGTCTTGAACGGACGAGCGCTTAAAATTTGCAATTCCGTATTCACTACGTCCAATCAAAATTTAAACTTAGCAATAGTGACAGGAGCCTAGAATGAAATTGAACAAGTCGAATCCTTGCTATGTTAACAGAAAAATCTCACTGGATCTGCAGAAACCTCAAACAAACTAGAGAAGAAAAGCTCTAAGACGTAACCTAGCAGATAAAGACAAAATTAATTTTGACTCGTTTGACAAACTAATACAAATCAAGATTTAAGCCGTTATAAACTTAATATTTATTATCAAATCTTTGAACTGTTTAAAAGATTGTCGTAAGTTGACTAACAGCTTCTAACCTACTAGTTGCCTAACCCTAAACGTCCGTGTAAATTCTTTCAATCCATACAAAATAACATTACTTAATTTAAAGTTGCTTCAGATGTTGGAGTCAAATTTATTTAAATAAAATAGAAATTTTGAAAATCTTAAGCCTTACCCTCGGTGTTTTAGTATTTGAAATGAAATTCACCCGAATAATGACAAGCAGGCCATGATTTCTAAATGATAAGAAAGAGATATATAGTTTATTGTATCCCCAAGGTGCAAGTTATTCATTCTTCGTTAACCTCCAATTTCATTTCTTGTTAGAAAAATTAGATGTTTTTAAAAATATTTCTAGGTAAGCGGAAAGAGGCTAGATACTAATACTACGAATAAAAATACATATAATCTCAGGTTATTCTTATCTTTTATTATATTAACCACATAGTATTATACGAAATCGTGTGAATTTATAGTTTTACTACACTTTACACTGCTTTACTTTTAATAGGAATACATCGACAGTGATACACATAAGTACTTATATTAACAATTCAGAATCAATTATTTCGTTTAACAGTTTTGCTAAATTGATAATTGTAATTAAATAAGTTGGTTAGAGCAGTTCTAGGAATTTTGTTTTGTTACCTAATTATGATCTCGGTATAAACGAAACAGCCAGACATTAATTTAATCCGTTTATTTCAATTTTATACATCTTAGTTAGTGATAATTTTTGCATTTGTTCTAAAATTACTTTTTATTTACCTTATATCACTAATAAGATGAAATACCCTGTGACCTATTTAACTTCTGGGCGTGTTACTTTACCATAAACTTCCGTAAGAAACAACTCATTATTGGAAAATAATGCTTGTAAGTTCAGCCTATAGTTTCCGGAAGGTATAAAAGGTGGAAGCATCGAAGCGTCAGGGATAAAGTTACACACTGTTATATTAGTGTTCTATAAAAATACACAATTAAAGAATGGAAAACTCTTCAGAACAGAATTAATACCGAAACAACAGGACATCCAGAAAAACTACCACAATTCAGAAGCTTTTGCATCCCACCTATATTTTCTTTAAGCAAATTGCACATTTTATCCTGAAAACGCAGCGGAAACGATCGATATTCATTACTTGCAAATCTATAAGCCTGAACCATAATCTAAAATATGTACATCAAAGAGTAAGAAAAGCTGTTGTACTTAAGCTATAGAGAAAAGTTTACCACAAGATCAATGCCAACATTTACTTTAAAACTAGCCATCCTATTTAATGCTACATTCGTACGGTTGCATTTAAACGGAGTTAGTTTTGCGTAATTCATATACCTTTTATCGTAATGGGGGATACTTGCTCTCTCAATTATCAATTGGTAGTCATACTGACGGAACTAAAAGTTATTCTTTGTTAAATAAACTGTTTTTAACGTTTTTGTGCTCTACCTTATTAAAATCAAGAGCTTGCGATAACACAGTTGCAATGAAGACCGACAAGACGAATACGTTCATTGCGATTGACGTCAAACTGTTGTTGTACCCACGTACCCACTGGTCATCAGAAAGTGATTTATAATGTACTGACATGACGTTTCATAGTGATGGCCGTGGATAATAAACCTGTTGCGATTCAGTTTCCAGCATTAGTAACACATGGGCTGAAAGAAAAGTCCCAGGCCTAACAAAGAAAACACGGTTTTTTTTGTTCAAAATTAGCTGTATTCATCAACGTAATTTCCATCAAGAACAACGCAATCATTCCAGCGCCGCTCTAACATTTCAATACCACTTTTGTAGAACGATTTATCTTTTGCCTCAAAATAGGACTCAGTTTCAGCGATAACCTCTTCATTCGAGCGAAATTTCTTACCGGCAAGCCTTTTTTTTAGGTCTGCGAACAGCCAGTAGTCGCTGGGAGCCAAATCTGGCGAATACGGTGGATGTGGGAGCAATTCGAAGTTCAATTCATGTAGTTTTGCCATTGTTTTGATTGTCTTGTGACACGGTGCGTTGTCTTGATAAAACAAATTTTTTTTCTTTGCCATATGCGGTCGTTTCTTTGCAATTTCGGCCTTCAAACGCTCCAATAACGCTATATAATATTCACTGTTGATGGTATTTCCCTTCTCAAGATAGTCGATGAATATTACACCACGCACATCCCAAAATACCGAGGCCATAACCTTTCCAGCCGATTGTTGTGCTTTCGGTCGCTTTGGACGAGGTTCACCAGTTGCTGTCCACTCAGATGACGATCGTTTTGATTCCGGAGTAAAGTGATGGATCCATGTTTCATCCATTGTCACATATCGACGCAAAAAATTCCGGTTTGTTACGTTTAAACATGGCCAAACACTGTTCAGAAACATCAACACGTTCTTGTTTTTGGTGAACAGTGAGCAAACGCGGCACCCAGTTTGAGCAGAGCTTTCTCATAGTCAAATGCTCATGCAATATAAAGCCAACACGTTCTTTTGATATCTTTACGATGTCAGCTAACTCACGCAACTTCACTTTTCGATCATTCAAAACGATTTTGTGGATTTTTTTGATGTTTTCTGGTGTTACCGCCTCATTTGGACGTCCACTGCGTTCTGCATCATCGGTGTCTCTACGACCACGTTTGAAGTCAACAAACCAACGTTTTATTGTTGTTTCTGATGGAGCGGAGTCCCCATAACACTTTTCAAGCCATTGCTTCGCTTGAACGGTATTTTTTCCCATCAAGAAGCAGTGCAAAATTAAAACACGAAATTGTTTTTGATCCATTGTTTTGAAAATAACAAAAGTAGCGTCACTCTTAGCACAATAACTCACAAAATAATGAATAGAATATCATGAAATTGAAGGTTAGTACTAACTGAAAAAGCGGTGAATGCAATAGAACTAGCGCCATCTATTTGTTAGGCCTGGGACTTTTCAGCCCATGTATTATTTGAAGATGATGAAAAAATAGATAGCCACTTTTCGGTTTCTTGTTAAATATTTTCAAGTAGACTTAAAACAAATTTTAGCTCCTATAAGTAATCAACTGCTAAACCTATTTTCCTACGAATTTATGATAGATATTACTCCTGCTTTGGAACAGGTTGCTGAAAGAATGCTCATTAGGATTATGAAATTGCTCAGTGGATCGGTTCCTTATTTCAAAATATTTCCAAGAGTGAATAATAAATCGTAAATTGGAACGTAATTCTGATTGTAAATTATCTAGGGTGTTTCAAGTTTGTAAAAATCTAAATGCTGTTTTACTATTCCCTACTGGATTGTAATAAAATAATAAACTTAGAGTTTAAAAAACGTCTTTACTTCTATCTGTTGTAGTGTAAGGTATAAAAATGAGTTATTCCAGTAGAGTTCTGGTCTTCCTATTTTTTTAATTAGGCACACTTGTGAACAAGCAAAAGGTTCTCGAAGAAATTGTTACATATTTTAATTTGTATTTGTTGAGTGTTCCTTAGTATGTACTGAAGTTTCAATTCTCCCGTCAGTTTGTGACCGCGGCTTCCCTTTGGTGACGATGACACCGAGATCGGACTTCCTGTTTATGATGAGGAACAAACCCTTTTTTTGTTTCGTCTCAACTTTAAAACGCAACATCGATCGAATTAATTTTTTCTCAGCCTTTGAAACATCACAGTTGCGAAATTTAAATATTTTATTTCATTCTGTCTGGTATATACTACTTTACTTCATCGATTAATGGCCGGGAAATGATACATTACGACACAAGGCCGGTAAAGTAACTTTACCGGACTCAAATACAAGAAATAAACAACAAATGATACCAACTATATCACGCTTTAATATTATGTAATTATTATTAAAATTTAACGATTAATATTAACAGTTATAGTACAATTAGAATTTTCTGTAACATTTATAACTTTTGACTAATTAAGTTGATGACAGTTTCTTTAAAAATGCTAGAAGTTTCGGAAATTTTGATATGTCCTTTTTTTATTCACCAAAACCATGGATTTTACCATTGAATATTTGAACCATAGAGACGAACTATTCATCTTTTTGGATTAAGAAGTATGGTTTATTAGTTAAAAGGAAACAATTCATCTACAAAGTCTTACCAAATCCAAAAAATATGCCGGCATAATGGGTTCGTTGACACTTTTTTCAACCTTAAACAACTTTCGCAGCTCGCAGAACCCTTCGTATTCTTTTTCATACCGACCAGAAGATTTTCTTGGAATAAGACTTCCTACATGCTTGAAATAATATCGCTGGACATCTTTGAATTTTCAGAAATATCTTATTAAAAACGTTTTGCGACAGATGATGACAAATTTGTGACGTTTCAAGCTACTACTATCTGATATTTTTAGCAAATTACTTTTTTTAAATATCTTCCACAATACTTTTAGACAGAATTAAATAAAACGTTGTACGATACACGGCCGTGAACTGTCGTTACAGTACTCGTTTAGAAACTTTAGAACTTCTATTGAAACTTCTGTTGCAAATTGCTCACTCGTTCATAAAATCTTTCGGCTAACACACTAACACACTAACGATACTGACTTGTTTTGAGAATATCGAATTTTATGTCAAAATTGTCAAAAGTGCACTTTTTTCTCAAATGCGTGTATCTTCGTTACAAATCATGCACGTCTAAACTTGACCAAAATCATAGAAAAGTATTTAAATTCTGCAACTATGATGTTTGAAAGGTCGAGAAAAAATTAATTCGATCGGAGTTGCGTTTTAAAGTTGAAACAATCTTCGACATTTATGCACTTTTGCGGTCTAGCGTCATTTGAGCCCTCTACGTAAAGATTTTCACCATTTTGAATGACAGCATTTAAAAGTAGAGATGTTAACGTCTAGGAAACCATTTTAGACCAAGTTGTTCCGATGAAAACTAGCGAAGATATCAGGGTTTAAAAAATACTCATTTTTCCCAAAATTTCAAGTGTTCCTCTAATTTTGTTGAGGAGTTAATTTGAATCGTATCGTAGTAGTGTAAAGCAAACGAGCTCCATTTATTTTGTTAGAAACTAAAATTTTGAAGTAGGTCATATGGTCTTAATGAATTTCTAAAAGCTATTCTTACCTTAAATTTACTTAGAACAGCTAATAGTGGTTGTCTGAAAGTGTTAAATCATTTATTACTAGGAAGGTCACTTTCATCAAAGAAACCATAAATGTACTTAATTGTAATTAGTGAGGCAAATGAATGTTTAATATAGAAGAAGA
This sequence comes from Ignelater luminosus, assembly GCA_011009095.1. Taxonomy (NCBI): domain Eukaryota; kingdom Metazoa; phylum Arthropoda; class Insecta; order Coleoptera; family Elateridae; genus Ignelater; species Ignelater luminosus. Next base: position 2,783 of record VTPC01083410.1, on the reverse strand, counting down.
ATTGCAATATTTGCGCTGTGCGTACTACGATAATGGCATTTTCTTTGATTTACATATTTAAGTATTTTTCGAATATCAAACTTATTTGCACTGATTATTTCGCCTTACATAAAAACAGGTGTACAAGAAGCAGGCATTTTTAGCTGCAAATTATTAAGTATTATAAGCATTTAATGTAAAATTCCAGAAAAAGATAACAAATTAACATAATAAGGGGATAAAAGCTTAAAAGTAATACTGATTTTCTAAACAATATCTAAAGGATTTTAAAGGATACCGGAATAGTTTAAGTGCAATGCCTTTTGTTACCTTAACAAAAACCGATGGATGGGAAACTTGGAATTTTGTAGAAAGGAATACCCGTGCTTACTAAGTAGTTTCAGAAGTTTTAAATATAGCTATTTTCTGTTCTACAACTTCCATAAAAGGAAGATGATAGCTTGACAGAACCTCTTATACATGTAATATCCGTCTAATTATTTTAAAACCAAATTTACACTGTTTTTCAAGAATTTTACATTTTTTCAATTTATTTTATGAGCCGTTTAAATAAACTCACTGAAAAGGTAATAACACATAAAGACGTACCAGTAAAAAATATTTTAGTTTTGTGTCTTCCAAGTTTTCTTATAATAACGTGATTACGTATAAAAGATTTTGCGGATTCTCAACCTACGCGTGCCTTATGGCAATAAAATCATCGAAATTGTTTGGACTGGTAAAAGTAAAATTAAACTTTATCACAAACTCAGTTTGTGTTAACGTTGATTTTTTAATTAGGCAGCAGAACTTAATATTCTACGCACTTATTATAATTTAAATACGTCTGCTACTTAAATTCTGCAAATAATCTAATTTACGTTCAGTCGCTTTTAATTTCAATATTATTATTCCCGATTTCTATATATATCTGCTAGTTTTCTCAATCTGCATTTATCAGTCGAGGTTTTGCTTCAAAAACAAAAACATGTTAACATATTCTCTTTCTTAATTGTCTTGGTGCATTAACCTTAACGCGTTAAACTGCATTTCTCAGGATCTACGTAAGTGTTGTTTATAAGCTGTGTATAAAAATAACACACCACTGATTGTTTTCGACTTTAACTGATTATATCCACAAGTTCCATAGATGGCCCCAATCTAAATAATTGCCTCCTAAAGGCATTTAACGCAGTAAGGCCTCACGTAAAGAAAGGTGTGGGAGAAATTGGCATACTTCCGTTTGAACCTCTCGTCCTACCAACGTTTACTTTATCTCAAGAAAATTTAGCTGTAAACTATACATTTACGGCATGGAATTTTACAATGAGAGGAATGCATCATTACAGGGTTAAAGAAGTTAAGTAAATCTTAAACTTGAAAAGCGATTGTTTGACAATTTATTATTTTTCTGTTTGAAACTACAACCCTAAAACATTAATTTTCTCTACAAAAATGGAATTCGATGCTTTACCAATTTGTATGAAACCTTGGGACATTTTTTACAGATACCCTTTGAAGGAAAAGGATTTCTATCAGCAGCATTCTCAGGTAATTTCCAAATTGATGTGCTTAACAGAGACTTTTTAATATATCTTCTAGGATTCATAAATGCAACAATTAGAATCGAAGGAGAACTAGTGGAAGTTGATGATGTCGAATATTATAACACGACCAATGTTAAAGCTTAGAGAACCAGCTATACACAACCCTGTGTCTAGTACTGACTTCCTTGATACGTAGATGTCTCTACTCGTTTCAGGGTTATCTTATACGCACACCCACAAGCCTAGAAACACACTCCAGGGTCGCATTCAAGACACAAACCACATCTGTAAACAGTCATCGCTAGACAAGAGACTACAAATGTACAAGAAAGATAGATGATTTAACTATGCAGCTTCTAAAATACTCTAACATTTTGCGAGATTTTTCTGTTTACAAATACCATTTTTGAATTAGCGGAAGAGGTTTAAGAATAAGTAAACATTTATGCTAAAATCTTGATAACGTAATATAAATTAATCATAATGACAAATCTTCAAAATCGTTTTGTCATAGCGAAAAATGAAGTACCTAGAAATTGATCCTTTTTCTTTAATTCGCCAACTACCATTGTTTGTAATTATAGCGTACATGAAAATACAAAATACTTTAAAATTAAAATTCCTTAAGGTTGGGATATTCCTATATAAAAACGCCATAAGGAAGTACCCCTACTTTATTCGAACATATCTCAAAAAATAATTGATCCCTGACTATCAAATATACCTTGAAATAAAGAAGAGACTTTGAGAATTATGCATAGGCCATTTCAAAATGTGAGAAGTCACAGATTTTTCAAAAAACCTAATTAAAAAATCAGTAGTATGAATCAGTGATAAATTGACGGAAAATTAGTTAATATAGACCATATACGGGTTGTCATAGCAATATAAAGTATCTATGCATAAATTAAACACCACGCTTTACGAGTTCTGAAAATACCACGCCCAATAATAAGCTAATCTAGGTGTATTGTGCGAATAAAAAAATACGGCCGAAATTAATAAATTTAAAAAGGGCGGTAAAAAATACAGACAGTTAATTTGTTTTGGGGGTTGAAAGCATGCTGACGGTAGACGATGTTGGTCTGGCTTTCACCTACAAGAGGTTGCTGTGGATTACCACCTTTTTTGTCATAAATTTTGTGGCAAATAAATTATACTTTGAAATAACTAAAACTTCGTACAAAGTGATTATATATGGGGTAAATCTACTGATTGCTTCCCGTAAAATCTGGTCATAGGTTCTTTTTAAACGGA
>VTPC01083396.1:0-10441 GCA_011009095.1 Ignelater luminosus | reverse complement strand
TTGGCAATTCCAGTGCACAGAAAACTTTTAAACTATGCTTTCCTTTTTGGTCTCATTACTTCTGTATATACCATTTCTAAGCAATTCAAAATTCATATTTATCAAAGTTATCCAGTTCGGTAGTATACTTTAGCCAAAAGGTAGAAATGGCTCAAGTCAAGAACCTTTTGGCGTACAGTTTTTCACTTTTACATAATGGTTACTGAACGAGTAATGTAAACTAAGATGTCACTAAACAGATTTTCATACTGGCGTTATTTTCTGAACGTGTAATTACTTAGTGTGTGCTGGACACCTAATCATTTAGTTACCTCTGCTTATTGACCTTAAAAAGAAACTGAACTGAAAATTATTAGTTGTGCTTTCTCTATGATTTTCGCGATGAACCATGAAATATTTCTGCTTTATAGCTTTAAACAACTTTAATTTATTATAAAGATAAGGTTTGATCAAAAAATCCGCGGATGTAGTTTTTCTCAAAAAAATCTTATTTATCAATCAATACTAATATGTCCCCTTCAAAGTAGTCCCTATGAGATATAACGCACTTGTGTCAGCGCTTGTTCCAATCTTAAATGCAATTATCGAACGTAATTTTCGGTATGGAGTTTAACTCCTTCAGCGATTCTATCTTTGTCTCTTCAGTGTTGGCGAAACGTCGTCTTTTCATGGTTTTTTCATCCTCGGGAAAAGGAAGAAGTCGCACGGGGCAATGCCCGGTAGATATGGAGGCTGAGGCATCATAACGGTGGTGTTTTTGGTCAAAAATCCACGAAAAAGCAATGAAGTGTGAGCAGGTGCATTGTCATGGAACAATTGCTGCGAGTTGTTGTAATGTCATTTTCTAATGTTGCGTACACATCCGGACTTTGTTTTAAATCTCGCTTAAGCGTATTTCCTACAAATTTATTATTTCATTCTGCTCTAAAACGTTTATTAGGTTATTTATATTGTTAAAAGGTACGTTAAATTATAATTACCATGTGTACGTATTTCAGTGCAGAATTGTTTTTGTAAACGTCTCAATATTTTTGTAGTTTATTAATTAGCAGAAATTTTGTTTATGTTTTAGCATTTTTATGTTCGTAAGAAAGTCTGGTTCATATTCGAAATGTAAGGGTTAAAATTTTTCCATGATTGATATACTTTTATATATTTGGTTTCATAATACAGTGTATGTCTGACTTTTGGATTTCTTGAAACGTTTATGTGTTGGAAAAATTTTAGCGTCTCTTCAGGGAGTGTTAGCTTGGCCGCTTTGGCCGCAAGGTCGAGCTTGCTCCACGGGCTTGGCTCGCTTGTTAACACGTATTTAAAGTATACCGCGAGTTCGAAACTTTAAGTTTTGTTGATTATAGTGTTTTTCTGGGGGCTGGTCCTGAAAAAACATTCTTGTCGGATGGAAGTACAGAGTTCACCTGTAGTGGATAAGAACTTCTAGATACTTATATACAGGTATCAGCGTGGGTTGGTCTATGGTTTCCTTTTAAATTTCAGCTTTTGGCGCCCTTAGTTTCTACCATCTTTAAGACATATTTAAAGTTTCTGTGAGTGTGAGCTTTTGTCTTTTCGTTTAAGGCAAGGGTCGGCAATCTTTTTGGAGAAAAGACCCATTTTATCCCAAATATTTAACCCAAGATTTACAAAGAGCCGCAGTGGATAGACAAGGGAGTCTGGGATACAATATCTTAACGCAATATGGGTAAATATATATTTAATACAAAAATAAATACAAAACAAAACTTTAAGTAAATAAAGAAAAACGAATTAATGGGACTTTTGACACCGCATTTCAGCACAGAGTTGTTTCATGTTCGGTAAGTAGTTGGAAGTCTTCAATTTTAAACAAGTCTCGAGGCTTACATCATTAAGCTCACTTCTTAGCTTACTTTTGATAGCATTCATGTTAGAAAACATCTGCTCACAATAATAAGTAGATTCAAAAATTGTCAAAATTCCAAATGCTAGGTATTTTGAATTGATGATAATAATACAGAAGGCTATTTCATGTTTTAAAAATTAATTGGCCCTCTTTTTGACAGTTGGAAAGTTCAGTTCATTTATGATTCATGGTTAACGTCGCTTTTTCTCTTTTCAGGTTTTCTAGTTCCACTTGTAAAAGTGTATATTTTGAAGACCACAAATCTTTGATTTTTAAGTCTATTAACTGTAGTTCAAACTGAACTCTGTTAACTGTTGGAAATGGCAAAAAATTTATTCAACTGACACCCACCACAAGTGGTTTTGTCAAAAACAGTCAAGAGTGGACTTTTCATCTTTGAAATCCTTGAAACGATCAGTAAATTAATGCATTTTTGCAATTGCTGCCAGAAAGAACTTACTATCGATGCAGTAGTTTCCAGATGTTTTCTTAAAGTTTCGAAATGAAACAGATTTCCACTCTTGAAGTCTTCCGCAAACAATAGTAGTTGTTGTTCGAAGGTAAGGTCGCTTTCTAAAAGTGTATTTGCAGTGTTACCCCTACCTTGTAACTTTTGATTGAGGTACTTTAAATGTATGTCATATCAACGGCAAAATAAAATTTTTGTAACCATTCTTCGTCACTTAACTCTGGATATTCGTGTTTATTTTGACTTAAAAAGGTATTAATATGTTCAAAGCATAAAGCTAACATTTAAAGACTGCTCCTCTGGATAACCAACGAAGTTTAGTGTGCAAAAGAAGGTCGGAATATTGACTGTTCACTTCTTCGAGAAGAGCACAAAACTGTTAATGATTAAATCCTTTTCCCATTATTAGGTTGACTATTTTTACTATCAAATCCATCATCTTTACAAGTTTGATGGGAAATGTCTGCGTGCATAGCGCTGCTTGATGAATAATACAATGAAATGTAAAAACATCGTGTTCCACATTTTGTTTGAAGAGGGTAACAAAGCCTTTAGGTTTACCCGTCATACTGGGTGCTTCATCTATAACAATAGATACCAATTTATTGGCGTAAATTTCCCCAACAGTCACAAATCCCAAAATTGCTGCAGAGATATCTTCACCTAGAGTGTCCTTTAGGTGGTAGCAAAGCCAGTAATCGGAAACATACCGTGAAGACTAACTTGTGCGATGTCTTTCACGTCACACGACTTGTCACATGTCAAAGAAAATACATATGCCGATTTTATATCATTCATCTGTTTATCTGTCACATTCTTGCCCATCTTAATTGTTCTGCCTCGAACAGTTTTTGCGGATAGAGGAGTGTCTTTAATTTAACATCTGCTTTATTTTTGAAGTCAGAGTAGAGGTGTTCGGCCACACTTAAAACGCACATTTTTACGTATTCCCCATCCGTGAAAAGTTTTCCATGCTTTGCAAATGCAACCTTATAAGAAACAGCAAAGCTTGCGCGGTCACATTATTTGAAGATTGCATCTAACTGCTTTTTGCTTCTGTGAGTGTGCTCATGCTGACTGGACAACGCAAACTGTATTTATCACACAGAACTCGGCTGGAAATAATAAAATAAAAAAAGAAATATTTTTATAAGTAAATAAATGGGAGAAAAGTGAATAATATTCACGAATGTATTATCATATGATAGGTATATTAAGAAATGGAAACGTGAATATCTCTGTCATCCCGAGAAGAGCCGCAGCTGCGTTGTCAAAGGGCCGCATGTGGCTCGCGAGCCGCGGGTTGCCGACCCCTGGTTTAAGGTAAGTTTAGCTTGAACCACGTCCATCTTCGGCTTGGAGCTACGGGATTGAACATCTTCCGTCATCCGTAACGGGAATTAGGCATCTTTTTTAGGTTTCTCCTGTTACATGGTTTCGCCACAAATTCAAGCGTTACCTTCGGATTACTTCTTGCAAACGATGTAGAACTTCGAAGCAGTATTCTTTATTAACCTTACGACCTGATGGCAAGAACTCGTGGTGCACTATACCGTTGAAATCGAAAAAAAGCAGCGAGCAGAACCTCGGCATTTGATCAAACTTGGCGCTCTTTTTTTGGTCTTGGTTCTTCAGGAAACTTACACTAGGACGATGCTGCACTTTATTTCATTTTTAAAACAAAATCTAATAGAAATTCTTTGTTGCAGTTTTTTTTAAAAAGTGAAAAAAGCGAAAAATCACCGTACACACCAAAACAGGCGTAACTTTTTTGACATCTAACAGCACACTAAGTATCCAATTTAAGGTGTTAATTGGGCTGTTACCCATTTCTAAGAAATGCAAAATAATAAACCAAACCGTTCTTCTGAGGGTGAACGCTTGAGGGCGGAAGCAAAGCTAGCTTCTGAAACGTGTGTGGCACTAGCCCAATTAGCACCTTAAATGAAAATCCACTCATTAACTTTTGGGCAAGTATCTAATATGGCTACAAACGTCAAGATACATCAGGAATTAAACTTGAAAAGCTCTGGAAATTCAAAAATTTCATGTATTTTTTTATCCAACGAGCCGAGAGATAGACACAGGTAGATGTGAACAGTTTAAATCTTACGCTTCATTTGCTAAAAGATTTTTGTAGCAAAACTTGCATTTGAATGTACAAATCCAAAGAGGTTGTGTCTAAAACTTATTAGCAGATTAGTGGGAAATTTAAGCTGTTACTTCTACTCCTTGTTTATACGTGCCCCCTCACCCCTATATGCAAAATATAAAGTGTCACGAAGGTGAACAACATTTACAGATAGTTTTCTGGCATCAAACTACACCGATAAAATCCAATTTTTCATAAGTAGCATTGATCCTTAAGAAGTTGCAATCCTTCACGGTAACTTGGAAATTATTGAACCAAGTTAGCTAAAAACTGAGATTTTAAGCTGAAGTGCCTCATATAAGGTTTTCCTGTAAAAAGGTAAAGAATTTGCAAGACCCTGTAAAGGATATGCTACTCAAAAAACGAGATACGTGCCATGCAGACTTTAGCTAGTAATCCTTTGAAAAGACAGGGTAACTCAAGGTCTCAGTTTTTAGGTTTCTCTGAAATCTCTACAAATCCAAAACGTTGCTGTGGCTTCTTTGCCTACAACAATAATTAATTACCTAATAATGATAATCATTAATATCCAGATAAGTGATTGACTATATGAATCTTAGCGTGCGTGCAAAACGATGCAGTCCACTTTCACTAGTAAGAATATCTAAGTCAATCCAAAAGGAATTGGGTCTAAGATCTCAATTAGTACATCATAGTTTTACAATTAACAGCGCTTTTGTAACAGCTTGCGTGCAATTGCAGAAAAGCTCCCCGTTATTATAGGTTATTAGTTGGGTCAACTGGGTAGCCTGACAGAAAGCGGCATGGATGTCAGTATTATTAATAAACTGTCCAGTGCAAAGCATTCTAGCAAGGGCAGGGGGTAAAACTATACCTATTATAAATAAATTGAAATGCTACTTTGATCTACATATCTGATGCAGAAATCTTATTATCTGAACATGACATTTAAAAATGACAGATGTAAAACCTTATCGGTTCATCAATTTCAATTTTTTCCTTTGTTAGTTATAGTTGAAATATGAAGTATTCACTTTGATCTTTTTGTTTTCTGTTTTTTGATTATTTTAAATTATTTTAAATTATTTTAAATAAAATTTAAAAATACCTCGCTGTTGATATGTTAGTAAAATCTTGAACGTATTTATGACGAGAAAGAATATGTAGGTTACACTCACGATAAGATTTTACTTTCATTGTCAGAACTAATTAATTTGTTGTTTGATTTAGAACAAAATGAATGCAATGTTCAGCCCTAAGTGTTCTTTAGTAATAAAAGAATGAAACTGAAAAGCTGAACCCTAATGAGCTGCTCCCCCACAATTGCAGAAGGGAGAAAAGATGTCGTTTCTTCAGTAGTCCTAAAAATGTAAAGTTAATTATCGCAATAATTATTTCATGACTGTTTGTATATTCATCCAACAATATTATTTACTAACTTCTTATTTATATTATAATGTGCGAATTAATCTTGAGATGTTGTATATATGTACTACTGCTTAAATTCAAACTAACCCTCTTTTATAATCACAGAAAAGATTATTTGCCCAAGAGGGGCGCCGAACAATGTGTTTGGAAACTCTAAATGTAATTGAATGGAAAATTGAAAATGGAATCTATAAATTCTTAGCTTGATAAAGAAAGCTCTAAAATAGATTTTTGATAATATTGAATCTGCTTTTTATAGTTTTTCTCATTTTTATGACACGGCAATGAATTCTACAACTTCGATTTGTGAAGTGCATTTCACTACTTACATGCATTTATCTTTTTTGTTCCTTAACTTCTACTCGTGAAAACAAGCGTAACAGTTGAAACAATAATTTTTTGTATTACCTTCAGGCTCGAATTACAGTATCTGTTACCTAATCGATTTCTAAATTTGGTAAAGCCAAATCAATAAATGGTGTTTCTTGTAATTCTGACGTCATAAAGATCAAAAGCGGTTCCGACGCAGTTGCATATCGCAGGTTGTTGATGGTGAACAATGTCTCTGCAGGTAAAGAGAATCTTTGTCTTTCAGAACACATTTCCTTCAACAGACATTATTACGGACACCTGCAGTGAACAAATTTTGTAAAAATGTCTAAAGATCAATCAAGAGATTAGGGTACAATGTTTGGTTTTGGTTGTTGTTTAAATTGTTTCTTCCATTACTGAAAGGTTTTTCTCGCAAAAGTAACTTTACTAAACAATAAAATCTTAACTAATTTAATCTTGATTTCGTTAAAATAAACTACTGATATTAAGCTACGTTATGAATTCCTACAATTTTGCATTGAGTAGAAATTTGTATATAGTAAAACGCAGACAACTTTCATTCTAAAAAAAATCGATAATTGGTAATCTGCAAATTTAGTTGCAGCCAACACTGGAGCTCGCAAGAGTAGTATGGTATGAGGTTTGCTAGTTGACGGGGAGGTTGGAAACTTTCGTCTCATTTTATCGATCTTTTTTAGTCAGTCAATAGTTTTAGAACTTTGAGAACGAACAAACGCATTAAAAGCTGAAAAGCTGGGGTCTACCCCAGGCGCAGCTGTGCCATTATCACCGTCTCTCCTGAAGAAAGATTAAGTCAACTTAGATTTTCACAAAGATATTTTTTTAAATAATTTTCTTAATGCCTTGCGTTTTCAGAAAAAGTTATGAGAAAAATTGGCACCACCATCATCTCTCAAGCGTAAATGTTGAGTAACGTTGATTGTCTTTTTAAGATTTTATGTGAACAGTTTGCTGCTTTACAATAAGAAGAGGTTAGGCGGTTAGAGGTAAGTACTCTTTTTGCTGTTCAGAATTAAAGCATTACTCAGTTTCTTTAATTTATTTTCATTATTTATGTTTGTAACGAAAAACTGAGTTTGTTAAGATTATCTTTTGAAGTTTAGATTTAACTTCAATGTTTTTCGATCTTTGTAAATGATCAGTTTCAAGATCAAATAAAGCTCAAGTTTTTCCAATTTAACACCAAAAACATGAATCTACCACGCCATTTAACTAATGATAAGTGTGTAAGGGCGTCAACTTTGTTAGAAGAAGGACGAAGTATGCGTTATGTGGCTAATTCACTCTGTATTGATCGTGCAACAGATCAAGTTACCAGTTCAAGAGATGAGCGTTTTCTTCGACAACAGGTTTTGTGAAACAAAAAAACTCATTAGTGCGGAGTTTAGTGATGAACTCGAAACAGTCAGAAATATTAAGATTTCCGCTGTAACTGTCAGTAGAAAACTAAAGGAAACAAATTTGGCTAATAGGAAGTGAAAACAAGTTTTGTTTACTTATGAGACCAGACAGGGTTAAAATCTCCAGATGGTCCTGAAAGAATATGATGAAAACCTAGGGAAAAAGCTTTTTGCCTCCAAGAAAACTTCTGAAATGTTGTTGGGAGGAATTAGTTTTGTCGTCCACACAGAGTTAGTCCCTATTCATCAGAGGTTAATGAATGCTAAGTTTTATCTGGAAAACATTATTCAAGACCATGTCATTCCTTTTGTGCCCTTTATAGGGAACCATTCCATTTTCATGCAAGATAAGACTCGTTTTGGATTACTTAAATGAGATCAACATTCAAGTGACTGACTGTTCACTACGAAACCTAGATTTAAGTTCGATCGAGCATTTTTAGAATGCGCTGAAACAAATTAGTAAGACGTTATTTGCCTGAACCTAGAAACCATCAAGAACTGGAACGTTTTTTAGGATAGAATAACATTTCTCAAGACACCATCTAAAACTTGATAATCACGGCGAATGCGGGTAGTTATCAGAGCTAGAGGCGGTGTCACACGTGATTAGGTTTTTCAGACATTGAGCTTTTGTATGTTTTTAGTGTTTTATAAATCTTTTTTCAAATTTCCACTAAAGGCAAATACGCTTTGATATATTATTTTCTAATTATTTCTTTTATTTTACCGTAAACCGATATTAAGTAATAAGTTTCGAGTTTCATATACCCGCACCTCGCGGAGAGAGTCAAGTGGGGTATCAATTCATCGGGTTCGATGAGAAAGCTACAACGAACCCACTCCCAGGTGGCGCAACCGTCGGGGTCAAAAGTTATGAGCATTTTTCTAAAGTGCCACTACTCCCCACAGACTCTCAATGATTTTGCATTACATTACCTGCGCTTTTGAGTTTTCATGGATTTTTAAGCTAACGTAACCTAGCCTAACCTAACCTAACCTAACCTAACCTAACCTAACCTAACCTAACCTAATCTAAATTGCAAAATTATTGAAAGTCTACGGGCGGTAACGGCGCTTTAGAAAAATGCTCATAAGTTTTGACCCCGACGATCGTGTCACCTGGAAGTGAGTTCGTCGTGACTCTCTTCTCAAGCCAGATTGAATTGATATCCCACTTGAACCCCAGTCAGTAATAATTACGATAATAAAGGTATGATATAGCCAGTAACTGTAGCGGTGCGATAATTTTGAACAAAAGTTGCTTTTTAGGAGTTGAAACAAACTGCAAACCGGAGGTGGCTCAATAACTGAGCTGGCTAACGATGGGGTGGGAGCGATAACAGGGGAAAGCTTTTTTGATTAATAAATAAAATAATGAAACAATTAAGGTCGTTGTGTGTAATACTGGAAAATAGTAAACATCAAAAACATTTTCCTTCGTCTTAAGATCGACTTTATGGTAACCAAGAACTTGTGTTACAAAATTACCAGGCTATCGACAATCAACATTTTGAGCATTTAGTGTAATGACCTATTAAACCATACACTAGTGGAATATAAACTCTTTAACAGTTCCTTTTGTAACTTTGAAGTATTACCTAAATAAACACATTTAAAACTCACAGTGTCTTTGCTCAGTTTGTTATCTAAACAACGACACATTCTGTATTACTAGAAAGGGAAATTTTAGACCCATCAAGAATGCAAGAAAAAATGTTGATGACGTCATCACACTCTCCAATATGGCCGAGAAATTCCGAATGTGAAAGATGCAGTGTTATTTAATTCGCTATAAGTGTCCAAGAGAATTTTCAGAAAATTTCCATTTCTCAAAATATCCAGTTTCAAAGATATCTCAAACATTAAAAAAATTCTGAGACTGCAGAATAAGCTCTCAAGTGGGCTAAGTGTGTATTCCAAAAGCGACTCCTCGTTTCATTTATTGCATTAACATAGAATCTTCGGATGATTAGTGAAAGTGTAACCTAAGCACCTCTATAACATCTGCAGCTTCTTCGCCTTGTATTACATTTTAAAACTGTCAGAATGTTCCTAATTTTAACTTGGTTAATATGAACTGTCTAAACAATTTTTTAAAATTCTTTTGACTATGTAAACGGTAATTAAACTTCTACTTAGATTATTTTTGAAATCTCTAATAAAACAAATCCGGTTTGTGACCAAAATGTATTTTGTAATCGACGTCAAAAATATCTTATTTGTGGTAAATGATTTCAGACGGTAGGTACTTAAGAGTCATAAATCACTAAAGCCAATGGCAGTAATGTGAATGATGGCTTCCACTTTCAATCTCAAATAGGTTGCCTGATCAGATTCTGAACTTATTATACAATACGACTAATCGATATCGAAAGACGGGTTTTCAGATATTTTTTCTTGTTGTCGACAATTCCACGATCTTACAAACGCTGTCGTCAAAATATGTCAAAGAATCATTGAATCAATAATTGTCAAATATGATTGAGTAAACCCGTAAGGGAGTAAACACTGTTTCTACAAGTCGGATAGAATCATTTAGGTTTGTAGACGCAATTAATAATATCAGTAGAAACAGTAATCTAACCATCCAAACAACTTGTCCATAAAACTGCAAAATACTTCTGCAGCTCCAGATAGGCCGAAGATCATTACTGGAACTTTCGGAGGATAAGTAAATCGATTTTCCAGAAAACTTGCACCTGTGTATATGTGGAATCGGTTCATGAAACTTTTCTTTAAGTCTATTAACAGCCTGCGATTCTGCAAAAGGTAGTATCAAACTAGTAACGCCG